>VUYV01000146.1:194114-248319 GCA_008711295.1 Anarhynchus alexandrinus | reverse complement strand
GCGGGGAGCGGGGGCCCGCCCGGCGGTGGGGGGCGCGCCGGCGGCGAGACACGCGCTCCCGGCCGGTGACAGCTGGAGGGGAGAGACATGGAGTCTGAAGTGCCCTTTGTCTAAGTTGGCTCCGTCCAGCCAGGCCGGCGGTTCTCCCGTTCCGACCCCCCGCCCGGCGGAGCGCAGCTCCGAGCGAGGGGCGAGCTCCTCGTCCTCCCCCTCCTCCAAGGCTGGGGAGGGTGGCCGCGCTGTGCGGGGGAGAACGGGGGAGACCCGGCGGTTTCCCTTCCCCTCCTCCCCGTTCCTGCCGGCTGCATGCGGCGGCGGCTTCAGGCACAGTTTGATTGAAGGGGCAGAGGGGAGGTATGTGCGTGCCGAACGTACGTCGGGCAAGGTCTGGGAGCGCCCGGCGGAGAAACCCGTGTACTCCCGGTGGGGGAGAGTGGCAGAAAGCCCTTCCCCGCCGAGGCAGGCTCCCGGGAGGCTCGGACAGGTCGGCTGCGGGCTCGGGTGCTCTCAGCCTCCCGGAAGCTGGAGCTCGGCGGGGCGAGCCGGGCGGGGAGACTGAGCGCGCCCCCGGGCCGCTCACCCGCACCCCCGGTGCCCCGGAAACCGGTTCAGGTTTGGGGGCTCCCGCTCCTGGCCTTGGAGGGTTCCTGGTTCAGGGAGGGAGTTTAAGGGGGCGAGAGGGTAAATCAGACTGGCGGCGGCTCCGGCGAACTTCCTAATCGTTAAGGGCACCGCGCGGTCCCGATATTCCGGAGCGCCGCGAGAAAGTTCATAGGGAGCTGGAAATTCAGGAGTTTGGATCTAATGTCGCCAAGAACAGATATACAGAGTGCTCTCCCTCAAACTAGTGTATCTGGAAAGGTGTGAAGGAGGGTACTGGGCAGAGCTGTTCCTGAGCAACAAATGTACGATTGGGTAAAGATGAAGAAATAGGTATGTTGTGGCATCACGCGTCTGTATTTGACATTAACAGGTATTCGTGGTGATTCAGAAGTTGTTATTAGCAGACAAAAGAAAAACAGTCTGTACATAGATGCAGTAGGAATGGGATAATAAACTTGTACATTACTCAAGATGCTTATTTCTAACTTACAAAGCACTACCATTGTTTTGTTTGAGTTAAAGTTTTTTGGTTTTTTTTTTAACTATGGAGCTGGAAGTTCAGTTTCTTGGTCTCTCTAAGAAGAAGCATGTAACAGTTCAAACAAGGTTGTTTAATTGTTGCAGGATAGGTTTGTCTTTGTTTAAGTCTAGCAGCTGTAGTTTCAGCTATCGTGAGTTTGGTTCTTACTAATACAGATTTCAGTGAAGAGTTTTACCAGGATTTTTAGTGTAATCTTCACTTCTAAACTGGGATTTCCTCGTAGATAGGTTCATCTTTTTTTTAGGGGTTGGCACATTCAGGTTATTTATGTGATTTATAAAAATTAAAAGGTAATTCTTTGTTTGTCTCCAGTGTCTATATCAGATTTAGAGTCCAGGGAATGTTTATTTGTGGTAACAATAAAGCATCTTCAGAAGTGTGAGTATTATTTGTACATAGTGTACTGTAATTGCCCTCACTTTAGATTATTAAAATGTGAATATTTAAGATCTATAGAATCTTTCAGAAAGCATGCTGCCAGTATTTTAGGTGATGCAACTCAAAAGTTTTGTGCAACATGTTGAGTGTCTTTAACTTGAAGAGCTAGTGCTTTATCAAGTACTGGCTTTAAGATTGTTTGTTTTTTCCCCTCCTTCTACATAGAGGAATGAAAGTAACAAAGCTATTTTTCGTCTGGAACTTTGGAAGAATTCAATATTCTAATTTAGAACAAAAATTGGGAACAAAAATTTAATTTTTTCAGAGACTTTTTTTAATATGTAATTGCACCCTGAAAAGTGACAGACACTGAAAATCTGCATCGTCAAAAGGTCGTAAAATGCCTTTGCTCAGTTTAAAATGAGCTAAAGCGGTAGTGTGTAAACTTAGGCCAGAGACTTGAAATTCAAGCTTTTTTTTTTCTTTCTGTATTTTTTTCCTGTCTTGCTAGAATTGCCAACAAGCTGAAATAGGGTGATTTCGTTGACGATATGCCTTCAAGTGGATTTTTGTTTGTTCTGTAACATTGCAACATTCATAGGTGAAATGTAAATATCTTCCTGCACTTCTGCTTACCTGCAAAGAAACTTTGACTTAGCAAGAAAGGAATTTTTATAGTGCGCTATTGAATGCACTAACTGTATTATATATAGAGAGGGTGCAAGCTAACTGCCACTTTCTGTAAAGTAGCTTATGTCAGAATAAGCTACATCTAGCATCTAGTGCACTCAATGTTCCCAGAAAAGTTGGTGTACTCTAAAATTCCTCTTGAAATTAGTAAAAAAAAAATTCTGTTCCTCTCACCATTCACAAGAAGATTCAGCTTCTTTAGCTGTATATATCATTTGTACATTTTAATAAGTTCACAGCTATAATGTTAAAATTGACCAATTTTAGATGACAGTACTATATTAATGTGATCAAACAATAAGAGTTATGCCTTCTGTCAGTATTGCAGCCATTTTTAAAAATATTTAATAAATGTTTGCTTTACATTGTATTTGAGCAAAAATGCTGTGGGAAGCTTTAGTGTTGGCTGTAATCTTAAAGTTCTCTAATTCTACAGTTAGCACTTATAGATGCATCTTAGCTGACTTGAGGAGAAGTATCTGTGAAATTTGATGGGGAATAAAGTTTTCCTCAGCAGGGATGCTGAAAATCTCAGGAACAGGACCTGGCCTTTGCTAAGCAAGGAAGTTTACTGAATCAGGTTGGTCGTCTTTTACAGAATTACCTATCCAAGTAAAATTCAGTTTACCAGATATTTTTTAAAAGTGGAAGAAATGGATTACATACTGTAAATGCAATTCTTAATGATTTGATGAGGTGTTTGAATAATACTCACATTAGGAAACAAGATCTCTGTTAACAGAAGCTGTAGGACAGTAATAGGAGGTTTATTTTAATGTTAAAGATGCTACCAAGCTTCTGTTCATACTATCAGCAAGGTCCATGGAGAGCAGTGGTGGGCTTTCTGAAATGGTGTCAGATTGAAAACGGTATCTATGCTGTCTATATCTGTAAATGTACCTATACATGTATCTATAAATGTATCTATACATTTAGCATCTATGTATATGACTTGTACAACAGTTCTAGAATGGCTAAGTCAATCGTTAAATGGATGAGTTACTCTAGTACTGACATAGTTTAAGTGATAACTTCAGTTGAGCAGCTATGTCTGGGATGAAGAAAGGTGAGACATAGAAAAACCTGGTATAAAATTAGTGCAAAACAAGGAAAGGGGTTTCACAGGGAAACAATAAAAACATGGGTTACAAATTAGCAGAGTACTTGGGTTTGTTTTTTAGCTCTGAGTATATGCCCAAAAGTTTTGTTGAGCTAAAAATTAAAAGGAAAACTATGTACAGAATTATTAAATAAATATTCTGTCTGTTCTCACGTAGGTCAGTTAAAGACTTTGGGATGATGCTGTGTATGTCCATGTGTATGGATGAGGTGAAACTGAAGAGTGAAATTTGTTAGAGGAAGGGAGTAGGTTCTATTGAGCTCCAAGCAAGAAACAGTGAAGTTTTCAAAAGCACAGTGGTGACAATGCTGCTTTCTGTAACTGTTAATAGTAGATAGTTTGATTGTTGCAGAGTTTTTCTAGTTGTATGCCTGGTTTTCCACTAAGATGTGTCAGACTGTGGACTTCAGGTCTAGATCCAAAGTGAAAATGAGAAAACAACCTCCAATGTTACAGTCAGAATATGTATTCTGAATTAAAAAGATAAAGTAACACTAGTAAACTTGAGTAGAGTCAACTCTTAAGAAGAAGAGTGAAAAGTATAATTTGTATATAATATTGACAAATTACGCTTCTTTTAAAAATAGAAAAAAAAGAAAGGAATTCTTAAATATATAGCTAATTATTTAACCACAGACTTGTAAATTGGTTGTCATTTATAAAAATATTGGGAGTGAAGAGGATGTCTGTTAATGTCCCTGCTGTGAGCAGAAAAAATTGTAAAGAACAAACCTCCCCAGATTAATGTGGGTCATGCCCTTATTTTAGGAATCTTTTGGCTACCTGGCTGAAGTCTGCATATAGGTTTTTTTTCAGTAATTGTGCCTCTGCTCAATTTGTGAAAAATACTGTTGTCTAGGAATGATTTATAATGCACACTATGCTTCTGTTCTAATAGTAAAACCAGTAGTACTTTTAAGGTGAGAGGACCATTTGGAAATCTAGATGGATGCTGTACATATTCTGAATGCTGTGGATAAAAATAACAATGTAATTACGTGAGTGGATCAGTGCAGTATTGTCACTTGCTTGAAAATGTGATGTAGTACTTCCAAAGCTTCTAATTTGGATATATATGATTTCATTAACAAATGAGGCAAAACTGATGCCTTACTGTGTGCAAATAAAGATTTCCTTGATATGCAATTGCAGAACTTCAGAATTTGCTGTAAGTTTTTTTATATATATGCATATGGTGCCTGCTTAAATGATGTTGTATGTGTAATTATGCAAGCAAAGTAGTACAAAGTGCAGTCCACATCCTGGGCTTTCTAATATGTGAACTCAAAATAAATCTTTACAGGAGGGTATGATTTCTTTCTGCTTCTAAATTCTTTTTTAATCTAGAACTAGGCCTATTTCCCTTGTCAGTTTTTGTTGTATCTGGCTCCTTCCCGTTCTGCCTTTTACGTGGTTGGTTCAGTTTTTCCTGCCATGCATTCTCTTTTTCACAGCCTGCAAGTTTGGTTTAAATCCCAAAGTCATCAGATGTAATTTAAAGAAACAAAGTATTTGAAAGGAAGGAAACTCAAACCTTACGACTCATATATTTTATTTTTTTTTTAATGTGAGCTGGATTCCTTTCCATGTTTCTTAGCATGAGTAGATCTGGCAAGCTTCATATTTTTGGTGTGTAGTTGTCTGATTTCATTTTTTTACGAGTAAGAAAAAAAAATAATTCTAGAGATGAAATTCAGTTTGTGGCTTCTGTCTGAAATCAGGCAGATGTGTGTTACAGATGCTTGATTTACCTGCAAAACTATACCATGGCAAATGGATTAAAATCATTAAGTTGTTATTGTTTCTTTTTTAATGATACTATTTATAACCAGGGACAGCATAAAATCTGTCCTTAGTGATAACTTCTTTCAGCTATATGTCCACTAGTTTGTGCTATGTTCCTAGTGAGTATTTATTACTAATGTGCTTAGTGCAAAATTAAATCTACTATTTAACTATTGGAAGAACAGATTGACATATGTTGGTTTATTCTTAAAATAATTTAACCATTATTGGGGTTCAATCCATCATTGCTGTGAAACCAGGAGACATAATTGGTCCCAAAGCCTTACTATTTGTAATTCTCCTCCACAGCCTAAGGGAGCTGATTTCTTTTTCACTGGAGGCTGGTGGAGTTTTTTTGGGTTTTTTGTTTGTTGGTTTGTTGTGTTTTTTTGGTTTTTTTTGGTGTTTTTTTTTGTTGTTTGTTTTGGCTTCTTTTTTGGTTTTGTTTTTAAGATAAACTATTTCTCATTATTTTTTTTCTATTAAATCAAGTTTCTGGAAAAGTAGTCTCTGTATTTTTTCCCTTTATAAGCAGCATTTAATCTAATGTTCTAATGGATTAATCCCCATATACCTTATAGAACAGGGATGCCATACATTAGACGCAGTTATTTTGAGGACTTTAAAAAGAGAGTTGTGTAAATAACTCTTATGGTTGCTTTCATCATTTGAAGCTTGTTTTGGAATTTCTCGGACAATTGTCAAGTACCAGTTCAACTCCAAAATTTGCTAGACTGTTCTACAATAAATTCTGCATACATGGAAGTGTAATGTCTTTCAAAGTTTAGACTATTTGCCTAGCAGGGAAAGAAGTATGGAATAGCTATTGAACCGCTTAATTGTTGTGTGGCAGGGTTTTTCCAGTATGGAGTGTGGGTTACTTTTGTGTGTGTGTGGATTGAGCTGAAGAACCTGTGGCTATTTTAGAGTTTTTAGAATAAAAAAGGTGTGTCCATAAAACAAGTTCGGGTGGAATAGTCAGTGCTCTTCAAATTCACACCCTGAATTATTTTGCCTGTGGAGACATGCCTTAAGTGTTCCCAGCAAGTGTTACTTTTTTTTTTTTTTCCAGATTTATCCAGGATATCAAAAAGCTAAATTTTAAGAGATTGAGGTGTTAGGCAACAGAGGTTATTTGGAATGTGTGTGGGAGTCATCTAACCCCTCTGGGCATCTGTGAATGAGTGTGGAAGGAGAAATTCTGAGGTACTTATTTGAACAACTCAAAGGTGAAGTTCAAGTTTTATGCATAAAACTTTACTTTCTCCTGACAAATAGCCAGGCTTGGTCTTACATAAGAAATGCAGTATGGTTTTAATGGTGGCTTGTAAAAAGTATGATCGAAATCGGGCTTGAAACTTTTTGTTGCTGTTCTGCAGTTTGGAGTTTTAAAAAGTTTTATTTTGTTTTGATCCAAAAAGTCTTACTCACACATGCAAATATAGTTAAAAGTATTTATACATGCAGATATCCAAGTAAAAAGTAAATAGTTGCATTACCTGCTGCACAATGTTTTGCTAATGTTGCCCAACCTAAAATGAGATGTCAGTTGATTTCAGTTACTGCCAGTTTTGGTTTGGTCTTTAATATAAAATACTTGGTTATGATCTCCCTGTTCTCTCTTTCCCCCTTCCCCCACCCAAGTGGATGAGTACTTGAACTTGTTATTTTTATTTCCAGAACAGTATTTTTCTAAAAGTATCAAATGTTGAAATGTCCTGAAAGCAAGCAATAATATAGGGATTTTAGAAAATTTTTCTTTGAAATGGTTACTGTTACGTCTTACATGGTACTCAGTAATTATTTAATGTCTGGTTTTGTTTCTCTAAATCCTGAAGTTGTAGGGATACAGAGAAAGAACTTAATTTTTGAAGGGAAGAATACCTTTGAAAGTTGCGGGCTTGCATATACAGGCTGATTGAACGCTCTAGTAAGGATTTATCTTTCTCTTTTAAGGGCTGCCTGAGAACAAATTACACTACATTACTTTTTTTTTTTGTTCTACTCTTGTATTTGTTTAAGGAAATTTATTGGAAGTCTAATTATTTATATTGAAATTTTATTTTGTTATTAACAGACATAACATTTTTAGTTTTCTGTACTGAAGAGAATGAAACTCTGTGAAGCACCCATACCACGAGTAAATGTTTTTTTTGCAAAGTTTTTAACATGCTGACAGATAGGGTAAGGGGTGTTGAATAACTGGTAGTTGCTTTGCTTTGCTAGTTTTCTAACCCAGAACAATAAAAAATTCTAATGTAAAACCAGCAAGAAGATAAATTAAGATTCCTCATGTTTTTCCAGGAAGGAAAAGGGACTGAAAGAACATTTCCTTCTCTTTAATATCCAAGAGCTGCTTGACTCCTCATTCTTCCCTTTCTTTCCTTCTTGTCCTTGGTGAAGAGTTGGAGTTTCTAATATCTGCCTGGTCAGTTTATAGTGGTGGTAGAAACTCCTGAAAAGACTCTTTAAGCAACATAGTGTTAAACCAACTATGTGAATGAACTGTTAGGGGAGAAAGCAAGAAATAAAATAGCATGGGAGGCAAATTAATTTTTTTTTTTAAATCAGATGGGGAGGATGATTGAAGAAAATGTGAGTTCTGTGAGCTCTAGAATTGACTTGTTTCCCTCCTGTCTTGTGTGTCAGTAACTGAAGTGCTCTGATTTACTATGTGAGGTGAGCATTTCAAACGATAAGTGGTATGAGTTTTAGTATGAATTGAGCACATCCAGAAATTGATCTGCAGGCTTAGGCATTTAGTACTGTCACAAGGAGCTGAAAATGAAATGTCTAAAGCCATAGTTCATGGTATCTTTAAAGTGGCAACAGCGTGGCTTCATGTTCACTTTTCTGCAGTCAAAAGTAGCAAGGTATTTTCAGGCAGAGGACTGACTTGCTTCTGTCAGTGTCTGGCTGCAAAAATGCTCATGCTGTTAGGAGACAGATGATAGCAAAGGTGCAGGGACAAGTGGCAGGTAAAAGTGCTTCTTTTTGTAGCAATGCCAGCATAAAGTAGGGATGACGCTTGAAAGTCAAAGCCCTCTGGTCTTCCATATAGTTTTTACCTGGTATGTTTGGGCAGTAATGAAAAACTGAAGAGATCCATTTAAATGTTAAAAACAAACTAGAAACAGTAATTGATGAAGGAAGTAGATGTTGTGTTCAAGGCAAGCAAAAGTCAGGAGTCAGGGAGGGAAAACAGGGTCTCGTACCAAATCTGGAAATTGGGCTGAAGGTTAGAATTCCTAATATCTAAGAGAGGAGCATTCCCTAGCAACATCTAGGGGTACAATGCAGGATTGTAGCTGCTGTAAAGTAACAAGTAATTGTTTTTGTTATTCATGACTCTCCTGGTTTTTTGTTTTTTTTTTTTTTTTAGATAAAATGTTAGTTCACACTGCAACTTTTCATAATGCCAGACCACTTGCAGTCCTTCATGTTGCAGAAATCATACATAACTTAGTGATCTGTAAGCCATGTCACATTTCATTTATGTTTGCCATTTGTGTCAGAAGTTACTGTAGAGGATGTATGCAGAAGGATGCATCAGCCTTGTTACCATAGGAGAGCTAAAAATCAGCCATTTAGAGGAAATTCTGATGACATTGATTAGCTCAGATACAAGGTATTGACTATGTTATAATAATTTAGTAACCACTCCAACTAGTTTTATTGTGGGGAATAATACTGCAAATAAAAATATAGTCATTACAGTTAGTAAGTTTGTTTGGTAGTAGTACTGCTATAAATAAGTAGTTTGATTGGATTAAGTATGTCCTGAAACTGTACTTTTAGTTCACTGATAGCTGTTCATACAGCTGTAAGAGGAAAAGGTGTGTACAGTTATATTGTTTATGATAGATCAAGGTAGCATGTGATGACCAAGTGTGAATTTGCTGCAAAATGGTGATTTATTTTTTTTAAGCCTCTTTTGAAAGCAGCTGAAATTCTTACTCAAAAGATACAGAAAATCATCTCAGTAATCTTGAGTACCCTGAAGTATTAATTGGGAGCTACTAACTTAAGGAGCTGCTGAGATAGTAACAAGGCCCAAAAGCCATTATTCTTGGGAAGAAATAATTGAGGAGGGACATCTTTCGAGTTGTGGGGAAGCAGGTCATAGAGTAGTTGCTTATTGTGAACGTGCGTACTGCTTGACTTGCTTATTGATATCTTTTAGAATGTGTTTAAATTTATTTAAAAATGAAAAAAGGGAAATTGAAGTCTGAAAAAGAACCACCAACCCCAAACTAAAAAACAACCAACCATTTAACGTCTAGGGTAGAGATCAGGCTCCTGATCCTAAGTACACCAAGTGCAAGGTAAGGCTGTAGTCACTTAAATGACAGAAAGTAAAAGGTCTGAAAAGAATGACACTTCAAAGGCTCAAAGGTTGGGCTATAAGAGAAGGAGAACCTTACTAGGGTAAGAAGACAACTAATTTGAAAAAACAGCCCTTTTATGTTTTTTTATTTTAAACATAATGGTAAGTTTATGGAGAGTATGTAGCACTCTAGTTAAACTACATTCTTAATTAGTGAAGAGCTTTCCAATATTTTTTAATTATGATTTCTAAGAGGTAGAACTGAAGGCTCCAAATGTACTGTTAAGCAGAGAAGGCCTCTTTCAAACAAACACACAGAATAGTAGTGGGAAGGAGTGTGTGAACTAACTAGGTAGTGAACACTAGTTCACACTAACTCCTTTAACAACTTGTTAAAGGAGATTGTAACTTAACAAATGTTTCTACTGATTAGAACAATCAGTGATTACACACCAAACTGAAGAGTTCAGTCTGATTAAGCTCTTAAGCATTTATTGTTCCCTTAATAGTAGTGTTATTTTCCAAATTGTACCTGTAGCTGACTGAAATACCAAGAATTTTAGAATGCAGTAGTGATTGTTTTCATCTTCTGAAATATTAAACGGGAATTGAAAAGGCAAGCAAACTCCATAGCATCAGCTTTAAAAAGCTGGTTTTGAGATTTCAGGCCCAGTTCAGAGTTGTATTCACTTGTGGAATAGTTTAGGTTGGCAGGTACATCTAGAGGTCATCTGGTCCGGCCTCCTGCTTGGGCAAGGCCAACACTGAAATTGTCTTTTCCAGACAACTTTTAAAATGTTTTCAAGAATGGAGATTAGCATTCCTGTACTGGAGCACACTCACTATGAAGAATTTTCTCCCTATACTGAAATGAAATCCCTTGCTGAGTCTTGTCTGTTGCCTCTTGTGCTTCCATTTAGCATAGATTAGCATGTCTCAGTAGAAGGGCTAGAATGGTGCTCAGCTTCTGTGATTGTCCGGGTTTAGCTCTGATTTGTGTAAGAAAGCGTGCTGTTCAGGGAATTAATTCTTTATGTATTGGTTGAAATTCTTGAAGTAACTAGTCCAATTTTGATAAGGCCCAGAAACAGGCAAAAACATCACACATGTTTTGAAGAGTCTGTTTAGAAGTTAAGGAGCCTACATGTAGTATTCTTAAATAGTTTTGTTAAGAATAAATAGAACAAGCCTTGAAGCCTTAGACTTGTACTAATCGTAGGAAATTGAAAATAACCATTGTTAACCATTGATTTGAATATATACCACTGTGAAATGGCTCTAGTGGGATGTATGAGGCAGAACTGAATTGAACAAACCTACACTAGCTTTTCATTTGTTAAAGACATCTATATTTGTCTTGCACTGGCAGCTATTGTAGACAAGTTACAAATGATTGCTGCTGTTGTTTTGCCACTGACTACATCTTTTCAGAGCAATCTTTAGTTGATCTAGAGATAGCAGGAAACACTTCTTTAAAGCTCCTTGTGCAGAAGTAGTTTGCCACATTAACTGCTTTGATTGTGCGAAGTCTTGTAAAGAGAAAAAACATTACACAGTGTGAATAGTATGTTTTACATGATATGGAAGATAAGTGTTCTTCTGTAAGGCAAGTGGATGATATGCTCTAACGGTTTGCTGACATTGACAGGGAGAGGCTTCGCTCCTTTCCCTTGACCCTGGTTGCGTGGTTCCTCTTCTTCCCTGCCAGTTTGGGTGCTTATCAGGCCAGCACGAACAATTTTGATCCAGTTAGGAAACTCTGCTTCTTTTCTCTGCAGAAAAGATCTGATTTGATGTAACTGATCACGTCAATCAAATTTATCATATTTGCCATGTAAATTCTATCTGAGATACTGAAGTAGTGTAGACAGACAATAAAGTGAGGAAATGTATGCCATTTTAAGATTCCGATTCCTTTCCCAGTCCTAGTTGAGAAGTACATTAGGATATATTTGTCATCAGTTTCCAAAAGCAAATAGGTAAGTGAATGTGCTGCTTAGTTTTGGTTAAGTTGAAATGTTCTTTTAAGTTAAATTCTGTTAGGTAACTGTTAATATGCTATTAACCATTGATTATGTCAGGGAGGAGAGTGCACTGGCCTTGAATTTGACAACTCTGTTTCAGTGGAGGCAAAAACTTTTAAGTTGTTGAAACATAAAAAACTCCACAATATTGCAGTGACAGGCTACTACTTTTGAAAGGATTTAATAACTGAAATGTTTTTTAGTGTTGCAAATAGTATTTGCAAGTAACTGTATCACAATAATACGAGCTTAATTGTGATGAGACTGCTCATAATAAAAACATGCCTATTTGTAGCTGCAGACCTTCTGCTTTTGGCACTGCCGTGTTACCTGGAAAGCCTACAGTTGTCATCAGTCTGTATTGGTGTTAGGGCTGATGGTAAAATGTCTTGGATGTGGTTATTACCCACACTGCAATTGAAACATGGGCTTTTCTACTTGCAAGCCAGGATTTTTCTGCTGACTTGAAGGGGGAGGAAGAGGAAGTATTCTGAGATTTGGACATTTGCTTTCACACACAGACAATATTCCTCAGATTGGGGTTATGGCATCGGTACATCTGAGCCTGTTGATAGCTGTCCTTACATCAAGTTTGTTAAAATTAATAGTTTTGTCTTTGACAATAGCTTGTATAACAATTTCCATCTCTTGAGTAATCAACAACGTTCTTGCAGAACATGGAATCTCGTTGGAGTTCATCATGAGTGTTTATTAACCTACATCATCCACAACCACTGAAGCCTGTCAGAGTGAGGAAGGACAGATGAGCTGTTTGGAGTTACCTGCTTAGATCAGTTCATGAACTGATCAATTTATTTCAAATGCTGCCAAACCGAGCCCAATAGAGGTTAAGCCGTTGTAGGCCAATACAAGCCTGTTGGCATTTATCTGTATGAAGAGTGGCACAGCTGTCATGGACGGCTTAGTAAATGTTTCCTGTTTCTGGTTGTTGAGAATAATTTTTGTGTACTGGTACATGGCTTGACAAACACTTCTGTTGATGCCTAAACTGCTGCCCTCTCCAATTTCAGTTCTTTGCCTCTTGTTCCTGCCCGAGTGTTGCTGCCCCCTTCACTTGTGCTGATTCAAGATTTCATGTGGCTGCTGAACAAACCAGCTTGTGGAGCTGATTTTGTTGAAAAATCATATTTAAAAACTAAGTGTGTTTATTTTCTGGGCTCTTCAGACAGATTTTTTTTTTTTCCCCTGACCTAGTTTGATTAACAGAATCATAAGCACTTAAGCTCTCGCAGTAGAGAAGGCTGAGTAGAGGTGGAAATGAGTGAACAGGGGCCACTGATACAGTGGGCAGATTGTCTTTTCTGGGTAAAACTGACACCAAATAACATTTGAGGAAGGTAGTTGAATTGATGGTAGTGTTTGATGTAAGTTCTCTCTCTAAAATTTAAACATCTTTTAATGATACAGAACTTCAGTGTATGGAATAACAACATG
The DNA here is from genome assembly GCA_008711295.1 of Anarhynchus alexandrinus. Classification (NCBI taxonomy): domain Eukaryota; kingdom Metazoa; phylum Chordata; class Aves; order Charadriiformes; family Charadriidae; genus Anarhynchus; species Anarhynchus alexandrinus. Next base: position 235,396 of record VUYV01000146.1, on the reverse strand, counting down.
ATATAAATTTTAAAGCATAGATAAGTATTTTTAGGTATTTCTTGATTAAAAAAATAGGTTGAACTGTACTGTAAACTTAAAATACCACATTTCTATAATATAGAATAGTAAAAAACACACTAGTTTACTCCCGTCTATTTCTCTGTGACTAATTCTGTAAAAGAGTAAATGAGGTGCAGTTGTTTTTGTTGTGAAATTAATAAACTTTTTAGTGAATTAATAAACTATGTTAATCTTTCCTATGTTGTTGTGTTTCAGAGCTAGAGATTTTTGCTAGTCTGATTTGGTATCTGAAATACCCAAGCTGATAGTGGCCTTGGGAATATTTTTCTTCCCATGGAAATGAGAATGTGGTATTTTACATAGATAAGTTTGAAAGAACACCATATTTTGTTTTGCTTTAGAAAATCCAGAAAGTAGAGTAGCAAGCAACTGCAAAACTCTAGGCATATGTTTTTTTGTGTCTGCTGATAGCACAGGTAAAAAGCCTTTTGAGGTACTGGAGTGTCATTCTTTCCCCCCACCCCTGTAGCTTGCATAACTTAAATTGGAAATAGTTATCAGGTCTGAAATCGCAGCAGTGAACAATTTTTCTTACTTAGCCCAAGAGAGTAATATTGTTTCTTGACCGTAGTTTTTTCATGAATCTCTCTGAGTTGTTAACAAAAGTTTGGTATAAATGAGACAGATCTGGCAGATTACAGCATTAATTTATGTTTAACTTTCAAGTCAGGTTGTTTTGGGTTTTTTTTTGAAGTCTTGCAATACGTATGTGTTTTATTGATAGTTTGTTTTCTGGTCCTTGATAATTGTAACAAGTCTACTCTGGGAAGGTTTAGGATAGGTTCATAGAGAGTATAGTCTTGTTTTGCATGCATTTTGCTGTATTGTGCTCTGTAAAATCCTGTAACATAAAAGATCATTTGAGGTTTTTTTTATGAGTTGGTTTTGGAAAGTTAACAACTTGGGTCTAAGCTTAATGCATTGGCTTTTTGGTACTTGAAATGTATTATCTTTTTGTTTGTTTGTTTTCTAGTAAGTATTGAATTTTTTGCAGGTTTGTGGAAAAATCTTGTTAATCTCTTCTGTTGCTAAAATTCTGCTTTTTGAGTTGAACATGAAAGTTGTCTGAAATTCTGCTGCCTGAGAAAAAATTTTTTTAGTTTGAGGAAAAGCACAGAAGGGTGTAGTGGGGTGTGGTTCAGGTTTGGGGTTGGTTTTGGTGTGTTTTTTTTTCTTTTTTTTAACTAAACCCCAGGTTTTGTAGATGCTTGAAGAAGTTCAATGATGACGTCAGATAAGGTTTAATGTATAATAATTTCTCCATTAGTAAGATTACATATGTTCAGGCTGAGAGACCCGTATGCTGTCTGGATCTGGTAACAGTTTACAGTTAAAGAGCATGCCTGCCACTCCAGAGCAAACTGATGTGTAAAACCCAGTGCCTGTTTGTGGTGTAATTGCCTGCACTAGTTTTTCCCTAGTGTTTGTCTGAGTTCCTAGCAAACCCTTCCTGCTTTATAGTTGTGCATAGGAAGCCACAGTTGTGGATGAGATCATGAAACTGATTTGTGTTTCAGAAAACAAACAATCACAAAATTGAGCTTTTATTTATGGTTGGTCAGTTTAATCCAGTTTACCATGCATCCCTTAGAGAAGAGTGGCTGCAGCTTAGTGGGCAGTATTGGGATGATAATAAAGAGTTGGGACGGGTGGGATGACTGTAAGATGCCACCGCTGCTGAAGAAATTACTTAGATGAGTACCTTCATTACATAGTATTGAATCTAAATTAATATGTTTATGGTGTCTGAAGTGACAGTTCCTGAAGCCAGCTCAGATGCATGCTTTGAGCTTACCAGTGCATCCAGTCCAGAGAACTTAGTGGAAGTACCTCGCTGTTCACAGTGCTGTGGGCATGCTAACGGTGAGGTAGAAGAGGTTGAGAAGTAGCGTGGTGTAGTTCATTGAGGAGGGCCGTGCAGTTAAATACATTCCTTTAGAGCTCGAGGTTCTGAGAAGCAAATGTGAAAGCATTTGCATTTGGCTTTGTGGGAGGTAGAAGTAGTACTTCCCCCCATCTGCCCTTCCCCCATCTGAATTCTTCTATTCCTTCATTACTCTTTCATTACTCTAGGCAACAAAAACCATGATGACTTTATTTTATTGTTCAGTTTGCATCAGGTTGCATATGCAGTTTCTCTGTTGGGTTTTATATTCTCTCCCATCCTCACCCTTCCCGCTCTCCCGCCCCGTCCCACATTGAAACTGTTGGTTAAGAGTGCCCTGAAGTGCAGCATTGTATCAGTGTATGCATGTATTTAAAGTACATGAATAACCTTTTGAGTGTAGATTAATTCACAAAAAAAGAACTGAAGTTATACTGTTCACAGTATGTTTTAATTCATAAATATCTTGAGACAGAAATCCTGAGTAGAGGGAAGATAATGTAATATTGTTACAGTTTAAAATATCATGTAATATTAACTACATTTACAAATTAACAGCATTCTTTTTAAAGAATGCTATTCTTTTAACCCCCTCATTTGTTCTCCCATGCTTTCCAGTTTGAAAATTTTCATTAATTTTTTTTTTCCTGAAATTTGGCATGGTAGCCAGAGGAGCTTAAATATAGTCTTTGACAGCAATGTGACTGCTTGAATAGACTGCCTGATTTAGAGAATTATTTGTGTGCTTGTCTGTCACTGATGGATATTGCCAAAATGATCGAAGAAAAATAGGATGTTGTCTTTAAGTAAGGCTATTTTTATGTCCTGTAGGCAAAACAGGAACAATTTGAGCTGAATTTTTTCTACACTTTGTCTCTTGTTGTGAATTCTAGATGTATTGTACACGCTTTGGCTGCTGAAAGTAAGTATTGGCTTATTTAAGCTTATAGGCATGAAGTTTCTTTAAAACTTGTTGTAATGAATGCAGATCTTTTACATAACTTCATTATGAAATGCTCAGGAGAGTTTGTTTAAAAAGCAAACGTGTATGCTCTAGGACACTGCCATTTTTTACTTGTTTTTTATTTCCAGCTATGCAAGTGTGAGTAGAAACTGAAAAGAATAGCTATGTATTTGTTTTTATTTTCTTGTAGGGTTTTTTAAAAATCAGTGTTTAGGTAGGTTAAGTATGTCTCATTCCAAATCCCATAGTTCAAACTCCTTATTGGTCAAAGAGGCGTTAGTTTTGTTATTTTTCTTTTCTTTTATGGTAGTCTGTTCAGAATTACACTGGTCCTCTCATTAGTGTAATTATCTAATGTCCAGTTCTACCCATGCACTTACTATACTGTGCGTGGGTATAATCTATAGCTTAGGGAATTAGGTTGCTGTAAATATTACAAGCAATGGAAAAATATGGATGGTACGAGAGCTGGCGAGCAGTGTAGCAACACTCAGCTGTATGTATGGAAAAGGTAGTGTGGGGTCACTTCAGTTCTGTAGTGCTGTGCTCTGGGAGGGCTGGCTGGGTTAAGTGCAGCTTTGGACCCAAGGTATTAAGCCTTTGCATTTAAGCATGGCACATGCATCTCCTTGCTTGCCATGGCATCAGGGTGATTGCCCAGTCTGGAATGAGACAGTCTGTCTGCCTGTGGCTGTACCAGGTTGATACTAGAATCGCTTGAGTTGTCTCACCACACTTCCCAGTGTTTCCTCTGCTGCAAAGAGGGTGCAGGGAGTTACAGCAAGGTTTCCCTCCTTAGTGTGATGCCGGGTAAGGTTTGGCAAGGTTAGCTCAGGTTCCGCATGGAAGTCATTCTGCCCTTTGGGAGATGAGCTTTCTCTAGAAACAGTATAACTGCTTTAGTTATGCTTGCTTTCTTGTATCTATTTTGGAGATGAGATAATCTGCCCATAATTAACGGAGTTGACCGCTACATAGTCTCTTTCTTTTGGATAGACGTTCTCAGGACTGGGATATTTAGCAGTTACATGGTTTCTGCAGGCCCTTTGTATGAAGAGGGTGAAAAAATGGGAAAGAAAAAGATTTTAAAACAATAGAAACAGCTAGCAGGATTCAGAAGGGGAAATGGGGACAGGCAAAGAGGGACATGGCCTGGGGGCTCTCGGAATCAGACCATTGCACTAAGACAATCCAGTATCATGTTTTTATTTATTAAATGGAAATTGTTCAACATTATACTATCTTCTTAAGACAGGCTTAACTATTCTTAGACAGATAGAGTTTAGCTTGTGCCACTTGTGCTACTGTAGGGAATATCCTGAAACTTTATATGAAAAATTGACTAGTTCCAAAAAAACAACCTTAAAATTCTGTAGCTTTTCTGCTCTGCAATCCTAGCTGCAAATCCCATACAAAGTTTAATGAAAATGTATAGGCTTTTTTCTTGTTTAGCAAAGTGAAAACTCTGTAGTTTGTCACAGCTGAGTACTTACGAATGTGAACAGCAGAAATGCTGGAAGAAAATGATTTGGAAAAAGTTTTTCTTACACATAGGTACTAGTGCAAGTGGACCAATAGTAAGGTTTGAGACAGCATCTACAATCCTGAATTTGCCCCAGTGATTGAGTTTATGTTGGTGTTTTCCCTGAAGTCTTTAAATTCCCCAAATTACTTCTCCTTTCAGGGATGGAGGTAGTGTCCAGCACCCTTCTGTAAGAGTTCATCTTTCTGTCTCATTTTTTACTTCCCCAGCCTTGACCCAACAGGGGCTGTCCTTGTCTGTGAAACTTGTTATCCCGGTTTCTCAGGCTTAATTTCTTCAATGTGTAGTTTTTGGGGCAACCTTTGAATTTACATTAGAAATTGTCAGTGACATTTGGCTATAGTCCTAATGTGAAAATGATGGATCAGTTGCACTGTGAGAATTAACTCTGTCTGCTATGAATACACTCTTCTCTCCCTGCCCCCTGCGTCGTTTTGTTTTGTCGTCATCCCCCCCCCTTTTCTTCTGAGATTAGTGACAGAAAAACAATTGCCTCCTACCATAGTACATGTGTTAACAACATTGTAATTCTACCTTGATGATGTTCAACTGCCCAGAAACATACAAATATGGTTCACTTGGTTTGAAAAACCATTGCTCAAAATCAGAATTTAATAATTAATTTTCAGGCATTTTCAAAATTAATATTTTACAAACACACATCCAGGACACTTTGCTTTTTTCTTTGCTATAGTTTTTCTGTAACCTATACATGCATATGCACTCTACTTTCCCTTTCCACTCAATGCTTTTTCTCTTAATATGGACTTGCCATTTAAGAGGCCATTTCTAATTTGTTTATATATATTTGACTTAATGCACTATGTGTATCCCACTGACTGTTGCTCATTAACATTATTACTTTATCTAGAAGAACTTTTTCATGCTATAACTTGACATAAGCAACAGTGCATTGTTTTATTTTCTATGATTTGTTTGTTATTTGGTGCCTTGAACATTAAATTGTTGTCTATGTCGTGCCCCAGATAGCAGCTTGAAACTAGTGCGAGAGGAGAGTGTTCTCGTAAGTCACATTTGTTTTCAGATGAATGACCTGAGTGTGCATAAGCTATGCTGTTTTAAAAGGAAGTATTTATCTTCTTATGAAGTATTAATTTTTCTTACCATTTTAATACAATAGGTAACAATGACTTTCATTACTGAAAAATTGAATAGATTGGATTTGTTTATTCAATGGGGATATATTTCTCTCAGGTCTTAAATCCTTGTTTGTGGGGTCTTCTAGCAGCTATATTTCAGTTGTATGAAAGAAAGATGGAAATTATGTTTGTTTGTTTGTTGTTGTTTTCAATCTAATTATATATGATTTCCATATAGATCTGCTTTTGATGAGCAGGGCTTATCTGGCAATTTAATTTTACTTAAAAAAGCTTTTGTTAAGCCTGAGTCATTTGTTATTCTGCAGGAAACTAGAATAAGAACGGCTATGGTTGATGCAGTATTAGAGTAAGTAAACATAATCTGTGTTTTGTTTTTGTGTGATATGCTACTTCAGAATTGTCAGCTGAGCTTTCATTTATCTTTTGAATTCATTGGTACTTATTCCATGTCTTTTGGCTGAACATAACTGAAGTGATTTTAATGTTCTGTATTACTTAGAAATTGAGATTCTGTCTTTCTGTTATTTAATGGTACTTATTCTATGTCTAATTTATTTCCAGTTAATAGGATGTGCTTCCATATTTTTGCTTTGTTTAGTTTAGCATATAGTACAATGCATTTTCTGTACTTCATAGTGCTTTTTTGCTGTTCTCAAATCAATATTGTAGTGCACTTTGAATCACTGATTGTCTTTACCATGCTCTAACATGAATGGTCCAGGACAATTTTTTATCTCTTTCTCTTGTAACCACTGGTGGTGCGGTAAATGAGATACAGGTGGATTTCACTTGCTGTCTTGAGGCATGGAAGCAGAGCAACTGTTTGACACTTTGCTCTTGATCTACCTCCCCATGCTGGTTCTCTGTCCTCCTGTGTCTAATCAGGTGCTTCGGGTGTTTTGTGAAACTTGGGTATATGGTTGCCCTCTTTTCTTCAAAGGATACTTCCCATAATTTGGTTCAGCAATTCTGCCATTGGTCTGTTGATTCATTTTCATTCTAAATCTAAAAAAAAAGTCAATTTTTCTTATAAAATATCATTTAATGTCTTGCATAAAAATGGTCGTCAGGCTCTCATAGACTTTTTTGTTCTCGTAGACTATTTGTTCAATGTAAATGTGTCCAGTGTAAATGAAGGCATAGTATTGAGAATACACAGGTTTTGTATTGATTCCCCCCAATCATCATAAAGTCTGATAGAACTTAAATCCAACCTGTACAAAACTGCTGAAAATAGAACTCTGCCTACATCAGCAAAGAGCTTTCAATAACTTGGTTAAGGCTGTGCTCATGACTGTCAGAGGAATTGGGGTGTGGGGCAGGGGAAGTAGCATTTGGCATTTGATTCCAGCCTGAAGAAGATACCTCTCTTCATCTTTACCTACCTTGATAATTAGAAGAGCTGTAATTGTTTCTGCTCAAATTGATTATTCTTGTTTGACAATGTATTATAGCCTTGGGCAACTGGACATTTCAACCTTTTAGTCCACGATGGCTATTGTGAATGCTATTATGAGCTATTCAGTGAAACACTGTAGGTTGTTACAGCGCAACTGTTGAGAGGAAGCCAGTCTTCAATGTAGTGGTTTTGTTTCAGGATGCTGTCAAAATAGTTGTTGCCAGCATAGTCGCAGCATACGGTCCTTGATTTTGAAAAATGCTGAGCAGATTGGCATATTCTAGCAATGCATTTGGATTATAATGTGAAAATACAACTTCATTGCCAACAGTCCGGTAACATAAAAATGAAGCACTTGCTACTAGGAGGGTGATCAGTAAAAGTGGAATCAGTGTCCTGTTTGCAGTCAGCTGGACAGTTTGGGTTTCTGTAGAATATTTGAGAAAAGAGCAAAGTCTCTTATTCTGGCTGTTTCAAAACTCTTTATGTCTGAATTTCCAGAACTTTTTGACACGTGAGTGGCTGGGCAGGAGGACTGTACTTGAGGTACCTTTCTGCACTTGAAATCAACTCCAGAAGCCTATTCTAGGAGTTGGTATCTCACTGAAAAGGACAACTCCTGCGAGGAGGGAAAGGTTTGTCTGTCATGAATATAGCTGTCCAGAAGTTAATTTACAACACTGCTTGTATCTTTGCAGTAGGAATCTTGATTTATTCCACTTCACCTCTTTAAATCCATTAGGTATCTTTCTGTATAGACGCTTAAAGCAAATGTGAGTGGTCCCACTGATTTGTAATTAAAATTACTGTTTTCCTGTGTCTATCACTTAAGTCTGTTGGTTTGGGGTTTTTTCCCCAGTTGGATTGGGATCGTATGGCAAGTGTCTGATGAAAGGAATTAAAGGAATTGAATATGAAAGGTATTAAAGGAACGTCTTGATCCTACCTAACTTCACTCTAAGTTCCTCTGTAAGCAGTGGCATCCATGAGTTTTGATAATATTAACATGACATTGTCTCTTGTAGGATAATCATGGGTCAAACCGGAAAAAAATCTGAGAAGGGACCAATTTGTTGGCGAAAACGTGTGAAATCAGAATATATGAGACTGAGGCAGCTCAAGAGATTCCGACGTGCGGATGAAGTAAAGGTATGTCATATTTTGTTTCTCTTGCTTAAAAAATGATACAAAAATTGATTTTATTCTGAAGTATGAGTTGTCCTGCAGTGAACATCTGCAATAACAGTTTCATTAAATACTTTATTAACATACTGAACACTTATCTTAACTCTGTGATCTTACAAACAGGTATGATACATTTATATGTGACTGAATCAGGCATGCTAAGTATCAGAAGAGACTATGGAGAGCAAGTATGGCAACTTCTTTAGCTGCATACTCTTTCTGATTCCATTTAGAATTTAATTCTGTGCTAAACCTCTGAATCTCTAAACATGAGAACATGGTTTGAGTCAAAGAAAGGGATAACAAACTATATTGAGCCTCACTGGCGTTTAAACAAAATTTGGACAGTTGAGTTTTCAGCACTTTTTTTTATCCTGTCTGGTTTTGTTTATTTTTTTTTAGTAAATGTTATAATGCCTTCAGATGCTAGCAGGTGAACTTAGAGTATTTGATTTATTTATAATGTTTACAATTGTGATTAATTTTTAGAGTATGTTTAACTCTAATCGTCAGAAGATACTGGAAAGAACTGAAATCTTAAATCAAGAATGGAAACAACGTAGGATACAGCCTGTTCACATCATGACTTCTGTGAGCTCATTGCGCGGGACCAGGGAGGTTGGTTAACATGTGTTGTGGTAATTCCACTTACAAGGTTGTTAGCACATTTTTGTTTTATTACTGGAAAGTTGGCTGTTCTCCCCCTCCCCGCCCCCCCCCCAGCATGACATGACTTGGTAGCTAAATATTTTTCATGAGTCTCTTAAAGAATTTGTTTATTATTTCCTTCGATCATATGACTTCTGGAAAGCAATAAATACATAGCAGGCTACCTAGGTTTGAACCACACACAAAAGTTAAATTTCTTTCTGATAATACTTGGATCATACCTCAGCATCCTTTAGTCAAAATGTTTTGTCTTGCTGATATTGGGAGTGACCTATTGGAGTTGACCCCCAGTAGTACAAATGAGTAGTTACTTTGGTTCTTAGTTAAAGTACATGAAAGCTGTGAACATACCCACTTGACAAAGTCCTCTTTATATTGATTAAAATCATTTAACCACAGAGGTTCTAAAAAAAGGAATTAGTTAAGCTGATGCATCCTTGTGTTGCTCAAGCAGACTGGATGCTAAATTTGTGAAAAACACTTCCATGATTGTGAGGCAATTTGAGCACCTAAACTGGCTTTCATGTTGGTAGCTTGAACAGTCATTTAAGCCTACTCCAACTTTCTGTATTCAGCCCAGGTTAATTTATCTTCTTTCCCAATTGCTCTTTAGGCAATTCTCCAAACTAAGCCAGTTTGAAGATATTTCATGTGTAATAATCTGAAAAGCTAACTTTTCAGTAGGATGCGAATGAAAAGACTTTACTGTGAATAGGTTAAAAAACCCAAAACAAAACACTTTCTCTTCAAGAAAATTTGTCAGATTTTTCTTTCCTAAAAGTGGGTAACTGTGTGTGTGTGTGTGTGTCACAGAGGTGCAGTTGTGTTCATGCATGTTCAAATGCACACAGGCAAGGACCTTTCCCTGAGTGTTTTCTTTTTAACACGATTGAATATTCAATTACTCATGTACAACTCTATATACCTATTATATGGCACTGTAGGATCAGAATTTCTGGTAATAATTGACACAGGTACACGTCCAATTTTTACTTTTTTTCTTTTTGTAGAAGATCATTCTTGACCATTCCTCTTTCTTTTTTGTCCTTTTTTAGCTTGATTCACTATTCTTTTATGTTAATTTCCTGCCTGAATTGATTTCCTGCCTGAATTGATAAAGCACACTAATTACTGCATTCAAATCCAGTCTCTGTCTCATGAATCAGAACTCTAATGCTTGATTTAAGATTGCCATAATTTGTAGTGAGAGAAGTGAGACAAAGAAATAGTGGGGGTTTAAAAAGATTACTTTAAAATCTTTTTTTTTTCTGAATATGCTGCATTTCTTCAGAGTTGCATGGGACACTGGCTAGAAGTTTAGTGACCTGATGGAAAGGTTTTGTGAGAGCCTTCATATGTTTAGTGAAAACTGCAGGGCATTGCTGGTGACATAGGTTTTCTTCAATGGCTAGTCCAGTCAGCATCAACCAGAGACCATAACATGTCCTGTGCTAGCCTAATAAACATTAAGCTGAGTTCTATACCGAAACAATGGGGCAAGATAACTGAGACTTAATACCAAACATTTTGAGTCGTTTTGAGATAGCTCATTTGTCAGCCTAAGACTTCTAGTTCCAAAGGTAAACGTAATTATTTTTATACTTTTGAATTTTTCTTTAAAAATACATGAAAAATATGCTAGATGGCTGCTAGCTAGAAAATTAAACATTAACCTGAAATGGGAATAAAGCACTAGCATTGGACAGTGTCTTGAGTATTGATATACACAGCAGAAATCTAATTTCATTTACTGCAGATTAAAAAGAAAATAATTAAATCTGGCTTGTGTCATTCTACCGGGGTACTGTCTCTGTATACTGTTTGTTACATTACTTTGTGTATTTCTTTAGAAATGTGAAGCTCTGTTCATCTTTCCCTTCTGGAAAGGAGAAAGATCTTTTGTCTCCACTTCCTTTTTTCCTTTCAGGTAGCTATGATAGCTGTTCTAAACTTTGTTTTACCTACCTCCAAATCCTCTATGTTGTACTTTCCCTAGCTTTGTATGTTCCTGTCTGCTTTTGTTTGTAATTTTTTTCAGAGTTCTTCATACTGCTGTCCAAGTATTTGAGAAAAATTGATCTGTCTGTTAACTGTTGAATAGATGCAAGAATAACCTAGAAGTTGTCTGTATTTGGCATATGGCATGTTTATCTTTTAGAGGCTACATAAACACCTGAATCTCAAAAAAAAAAAAAAAAGTCCTGAAACTGAAAAACTCATTGACATGTCCAGAGTTGCATATTAAGAATTAATTTTCGTTTTTCCATTGTAAGTAGTGAGCATATTCAAAGGCTTGAAGATAGGAGAAAGATAAACAGACAATAATGGGGAAACAGGGCAGGAGTTAACAAGGCATACAGAGGATTTATTTCCATAAGTTATCTTGCTGGCATTAAAGTAAAATTTTATTTTTTTTAAACATAAATAATACATGATTTCTGCAGTGTATTGATCTGAAGCCAGGGGAATTCAGTTGCCTCTCTGATGGCTTGAGTAAATACTCTAACATCAGTGTAGCAGCAATAGGTACTAAATCTGTTTTGAAATACCAAACATAATTTGTATTGTAGGTTGAATAGTCTGAGTAAAATACTATCACAGCCACTTATTATTAAGTGGAAAAAAAATCACGATCTATTAGCAAAGGTATTGAAATAGATATAATTCTTGCGTCTTTTTTCCTGCTAAACCTATTCTTACTATTATGCCCTAAAAATCTGCATTTTTCAAAGGCTGATGTGGCTAATTTTGACAAACACTTTGAATTTTGTACATTGTAGAGTGTTCTTCTGTGGTTATTTTATTTTATTTTTGTTTCTGATGTTGCCATGTAAGTACAATTTCAACCTCTTGTTTCAGTGCTCAGTTACCAGTGACATAGATTTTCCAAAACAAGTCATCCCACTGAAGACTCTCAATGCTGTTGCTTCTGTGCCTATAATGTATTCTTGGTCTCCCCTTCAACAGAATTTTATGGTAAGTTTAAAAAGTGCTGAAAAAATGTATGGAGAAAAGGGAAGGGTTAATTTTAGAAATAAACCAGCAAAAATCTGTTGCCAGTTACCCTCCCTATCTTTTTTGGTATTGGTAATAAGGCAGTAGTAATCAGAAATAGGATCCCCCAAATGAAATAATAATTTTTAAAAAAGTAACTTTAAATGGAAACTAAGCCTCTTTCCTCAGTGAACCTAATTATCTCTGAAACCTTGCTGTAAAGAGACACTAACCCTGTTTAATTCAGCTGACCAATTGTCTTGTATGGCATTTAACAAATATAGATTTATTTGAAAGTGTATAGTTAGTGTAATGAGAAATGTTTTCTGAGGGATATGAATGTCTTTATGTAAGGCAATCGGCCAATGTACCTGTAGCAGAATAATAATTTGTATGGAATAAAGATAACGTAATCCTTAAATAGTTTCCCCGCATAGTGGTCATTCTTGTATAGCAACTGAGTATAGCCTTGTCTTCTGATGAGCTTCTCTGTATGCAGAAGCCATAACGTCAGATTTCTGATGTAGGTATTTAACATATTTGAAAAGCTTAGCTTATTACAAATCTTTGTCACATCATTTTGTATATTATCACCTTTGCCGACTGGTTATTATGATCATAATCATAGCAAAGTTATTTAAATAACCAGTTTTATCAGTATATGTACAGAGTTCTTCCACACCTTTTTCTACTTGCTTTCAATTCATCAGTGTTTGGATATTTACACTGCTGCAGAATCATGATCAGCAGGAAAGTTTACATTTATTTTCTTGACAATAGAAGGTTCTTCTGTAGTATTGGAATATACAGCTGAGTATCTAGGTCCATAAATTCTACTGATAAAACATGGGAGTACTAACACATTTAGTCTATATGCAGACAAAAAAAATACAGTGGAGCTCAGATTAAATTGAGGCATGTTTCTGTGCTTGCTGTTTAGATAACTTGAGTTTAGAGTCTTTTTGTATCGTATTTTCTTATCTCTAGCAAAGCAATGAAGGGGTGGTTTCCATCGCACATTACTGTGGAAGAGAACCAAGGAAGGGAGAATGAACTTATCAAATGCAAGCTTCCCAAAGCTAGGTAGCTTATTGTGTTTTAACAGTAGAAGCTTTGTGGAAACACCCTGCTAATCTTAATGTTAAGAGCTAGTGTCAGTATCTTGAGCCAGTCACCACTAGTGCAAAAAATTGTTGAACAAAGGTGAGGGTTTTGTTTTGTTTATCTAATTAATGGTAAATGTACTAAAGCAGTGAAGCCAGCTAGTTAACTGATAGCTAGACGCTTGTAGATTGTGAAAAATAGCAATGCAGAAATAGTCAATTGAAAATGCAATTTAAAATTGTTTGATTATAACTGTTGTTACTAGGTAGAGGATGAAACTGTTTTACATAACATTCCGTATATGGGAGATGAAGTGCTTGACCAGGATGGTACCTTTATTGAAGAACTGATCAAGAACTATGATGGGAAAGTGCATGGAGACAGAGGTGAGCCCAATCACTCAGGTATACTAATCACTTCTTCCTACATAAATAATTGTTGACAGTGTTGCGTGTTAAGGCCTCATGCTTGATTGTTACAGTAGTATCTCTAGAATTCCTATATTGTGTAAACTTTGGGTATAACAGACTTCCTTATTTAAATATATTGCTTTGCATTTTCATAAGGCTGCAAAGTGTTAAAGTAGTAGTATGGAGAGATTAAACACATTAACTTTTTCCCTAGACCGTATAGTGATTCATCATAATGCCTAGGTGCAACTAGGATAAGTTCTTGGTCTTCAATTTTATGCTCAGAGCTTTGGAATATAATTGTGTAATGTCCCTGTGTGTGTCCTGCCTAGCAGAAAGTGGCAGAAGTATGCAAAACTCTGATAATGACAACACTTGTAAATGCGATTTGATAGAATAACCTCTTGTGAGTTTGGGGCTTTTTTCCTTTAAGGAAATTATTAGCGATTTAAAAACCTCCTTTCTATAAGTCACCCTATAGAGCAGAGCTGTACCCTTCTGTTGATACACTATATATATGTATTCTTAGGTTTAGTTTACCTCTTACTCTGTGTGGGAGCTGGACTATGTGTGATGATGTCTGTCTCTTAGTTTGCTAAAGTCTCAGTGAAGTGCAACCTTTCACTTGCTCTATGTGCCCACTCAGAAATGGCTTATACAGCCCTGAACTTTACAGTTGTAAACATTTCTCTGATTACTCTGCTTCCCCCTTCATGGAAATGTTAACTCCCCCCCCTCCCACCCCCAATGGGGAAACTTCTTAAAATTAATTGTATTCCTGTTAATGCTGGTGTGACTGAGAAAGAGAACTACTTTTTGAGTACGTTTTGTGCCACTCATGAAGGTTAAGACTGCAATTCAATAATAAATGCTACTCAGTCCTAAACCAGTCTTGTTAGTGTCCTCAGGGTAGCTGGTGCTTATATATTTCATGAGGAATGTGAAATATTTCATGGGGTTTTGCCTTTGGATATTTTTACAGATTTACTGATTGCTGACATCCTTCTCAGAGAAGTGGTTATGTCAAAATGGTGACATTACTAGTAAATGTCTTCTATTATTGCTTTAATTTATTATTAAATGAGTTCAGCTTTAAAATTAATCTTGTTTCACTGTCTTGAGTCCCAGGTTTATGATGGCAATTACTGTTATTATGGGTCCTTCAAAACTATGTATCGAAAGTAGAAAGATGGTTTTTTAGTCTCCCAATAACTGGTATTCTTGTGTGACTGTAATTAAGTATAAATGCTATGGGAACCTGTAATCCAGAGGCTCCATGTAGGAGTCAGAATTGTAAACTAGCTCTCTAATTGCACTTTTGGGAGAGAAATTCAAACTAACCTGTGTGTGTATATTGAGTTCTGTTTAAAACATCCAAATGAAGTACCTGCCTGTTTTTGTTGTCTACATAGGAATAAAACTATTAGTTTCCTTCAAGTTTTACTTTGAGATTCAACCCCAGTCCAGGTTCAAAAGGATGGTGATAAGCACCGTGGCTCCCACACAGTTCATGTCTATTTTTTGAAAAATAAAAGCGGTCTCTGTCAAGACTAACTACAATTTTCCTCTCTGCAGAAATGCCATATTGTCTGTCTGTGCTGCGCTCTGAATTTCACAGCAGAATATAAGCTAATAAGCAGATATATGCAGCATTGTATCTTTCAGTTTTCTCTTGAATTTTTTGTATATAACTGTATTCTTTTTTTATCTCTTTGCCAGTGGATTCTATAGTGGGGAAGTGGATGCTATGGAACTACCAACCAAAAATCTCTCTGGAGATTTCCTAGCTGTCCAAGGATAGCTTCATACACTGCATAGACATAGCATGCATTTCCAGGCTGGCTTAACCTAACCATGTTGGAATTGCAATTCTGGCATAAAATCTCTTAAATAGTCTAGCTAGTAAGTAATTTTTTTATCTTCCAAGGAAGAGAGATTTATGTCTACTGGTATGAAGCACAGGGAGTCGGGAAAAGAAAAATTTCAAAAAGTTTCCCTCTCCCCTTCCCAGTTGTCAGACTAAGAAATAAATACTGAGTATTTTTAACTCTTCTCGGTTCATACATTGAAACTAAGAGGGGGAAAATACAAAATCATTTTTCATAAATTGGAGCATTTACCATAATGTAATTCAAGTGTAGGGAAAATTAAAAATACTTCATGTACACCTTGTGCTTTTTTGTTCACTCCCAATTTTGCTGAATTTCAGAATGTGGATTTATCAATGATGAAATATTTGTTGAGCTGGTGAATGCACTTGGTCAATATAGTGATGATGAAGATGATGATGATGGAGATGACAATCCTGATGAAAGAGATGACAAGCAAAAAGATCGGGAAGGTAACAGGATGGGTATGTCTGTCTGCAGACTTTAAAAATGAAGACCAAAAAACCCTTTTCTTTAATCACTCGATAAATTTGTTCAGAACCTTCTACTTGATAGATTTCAGGTCTACAGTAGCATCGTTTTCTTCATCATTTCCTTTGCCATTTAGTTCAAGAGTTGTACAGAGAATACCAAGAAAGATGCTTTTGCCAATTTTTGTTCATCTGCATACTGAAACAGTCAAACGCATCAAAAGTCAGTCAGGTATCTGTCTAATAAATGCTGTGGTACTCCTCAGAAAATGAAATATCATTATTCTAAAGTTGGCAGAGTTCTGAATTGCCATCTCCATCTGCTGGTGAAATAACGGTTTCTCCAAATTTTACTAGTAGAGTTCTCTCAGCAGGAAAGATCACTTAATGCAGTTTAAGTTGTCTGTAATTTAGAAATAAAAACCTTAGCTTTTTTTTAAAATTAGGATTTTTGGTGAAGTACCCTTTTCTCTGAATGCCTCCTTGAAGTAGAAAAGGAGCAGAAATATTTTTTTTTGTTTGTTTGTTTTCCAAATCTTTTGCTTCCTTTACAGAGAAAGAAAGCCACACACCTCGGAGATTTCCTTCTGACAAGATATTTGAAGCCATTTCCTCAATGTTTCCAGACAAGGGTACAGCAGAAGAATTGAAAGAGAAGTAAGAAACTCTTAGGATGTATTTGTGTGTTGCTTTATGAAACAAAGATTGCTTGACTTCATTAAATATTTGTTGATTAGGAATGAACCCCCTTGCAGCTAGGTTCTGTGGCAGTTGTGTAAATTCTGCAAGTGATACTTTAAGGGAATTGGCTGTTCCCACCAATTGAGTCAAACAATACAGAGGTGTTTTTTAGTCTTCCTTTCAAACTATTGAAAAGTGAGTGTTTGCATGTGTTTATTAATCTATGTTATTTTTTTGATGTGGTAAAATAAAATTTTCTGTTTAAAAAAAAAGTCTCCTTTTTGTAGTTAGTGAGACATGTATATGAGGAGATGATGGTCCAGAAAATAAATGCATTCTTTCCTAGCCAATTTTATATTTATATTAATGAGTATGGAATTAATAACTTGTCACTTCACTGACTGATTCACTTTTCTTGCTGGCACATATTTCTTATTTTTTTTTTTTAATTTTTCACTGAAAATGCAAAGTGGTGCTGGAAACAAAATTTTTTTTTTTTTTTTTTAATTATACTGAATAAATAACTTCTACTTCTTTCTTTTAAGATACAAAGAACTCACTGAGCAGCAGCTTCCCGGAGCTCTTCCTCCTGAATGCACACCAAACATAGATGGACCAAATGCTAAATCTGTTCAGAGGGAGCAAAGCCTGCACTCTTTTCACACACTCTTCTGTAGACGCTGTTTTAAATATGATTGCTTCTTACATCGTAAGTACAATTACAGTGAGTTTGTATATCTCTTTTTTGCAAGTCAGGAAACTTAAAAGTGCCATAAGATGCAATACAGAAGGAAGGACAGGGAAGAGAAAATAAAAACAGTAATATCGCTAAAGTTTGCAAAACTGGCTTGTCCTTGCTGACATCATTTTGCAGTGAAAACTACACCTCAAACTGAATGTACCTGTTTGGGGTAGTTTGTTATCCTTTTTGCATTTAGGAGTTCATATGGAATTCCTGGCTTGGACCAACCTATATCGTTACTTCCCTTTATATAGTCTTCAAGAAAACTATATTGTTTTCTAGTACTGTTTCTGTGTTACACTTTCTCAATTTGTGCGTGGAGCATAGAATATATTTCTCCATAAAAATAACTGGTTAGTCATCAGACTTGCTTCATTTTCCAGCAGGGAGAATGAATATCCATAAACAGTTTTATCTTATATTCTCTCAGGTTATTTTCTAGCCATTTTACTTCTACCTGGTGATTTGAAGAAGAATTGTCTCAGACAGTTGAGTTTTACAAATTGTGATATCCTTTCCACTGAATTGCTTTCATGTTGCCACATTCTTTTGGGGGAAGGATTTAATAAGAGTGTTAGCAATGATGTCTCCATTTGCAAAGTGTAAAGAATAAGAGAGATTCTGAAGTGCTACTTGAGACATTTCTTTCTCTGACAATGGAGTCAAATGTAAAGGGGAACATAACAGTCAAATATGAAGTGGTTTCAACTTGCAGTTGAATACTATGATGCCCTCTATTTCAAATTAATTTTCACTTTTGACTTAATTGTTCATTTGCATGTTCCACTGTGAGTGTGCATGCATGTTCATTTGGAAATCTTTGTGCTTTCGTCAGCAGCTCCTCATCCAGCACACATGCAATCTGCCTGTATTTGTACTTCCACTGAAGGCTTTACACAGTGCTGCTGTTTTTTAGTATCCCTTAGTTGCCTTTCAGTTTGAGGGGGAACTGGAGTTGTTCTCAGATCGTGGGAGGCAGGGTGGGGAGAAAACTTTTCCTGTTCCTAGTTTCTTTAGTATTTGTGGCTTTTGGAGTTAGGTCTGTTAGTTTCACTTTCTCCTTGCATTTGGTTGGCAGGCCTTGCTTGAAAATGCAAAGAAAGAAGCTCTTACTTCTGAAAAACATTTAAGAACAGTAAGTTTCTGGAGGTAAAGCTGCTGCCGTGTCCAGCCAGCTTCAACGCGGTGTGTTCTGTGAAGCTGTAGGTTTTGAAGTATCTTAGTTGACTGGATGACTCATTCCAAGAAGTGCTGTGTGCAGCCTTAGTCTGTAGGACAGGGAAGTGAAGCTATGTGCTACCTCTTGGCAAGTGCTTTCCTCTGGCAGTGGTTTTACAAGTTCTTCACAATCTTAGTAGTCTAGCAGGGAGATTGAATGCCAGTTTAGTTTTACTTCTTCAAAAGAATTTTGGTTTTTAAGTCAACAAGAAAGCATTGTCCAGACATAGTGAGAACAAACTTTTTTCAGCAGCATCCCGGAAGATTTTAGGTACATCTGCAGCAGTTGTTTTAGCCAATTTTTCTCCCTAATTTTATAAACTTGTAGGAGTTTTCCACCGAAAATATAGGCTCCTCTAAAATACACATATATTTGATTACTTATGTAGTTTATGTAGATTTGCTTTTCATAGTAATTTTTGCAGATTGTTAGAAGTAGAATTGAAAGGATCCACAGACTGCATTTTGGTACCTACTACTCTGGGGAGCCTGGTATTACCAGTCCACAGTTTTGAGGCACCGACTCTGTGAGACTTCTTTTCTTTTAGTGCTGTTAAGGACAGGTTCATAGTGTTGTTCATTTTGACATGTTCTTTAGTGCCAGATTCAGACAATGGCAAAGTCCAGAGTCGTGTCACTGATTGGCTGAAGGACCTCAGTTCTCACACTAGCAGCATCCTTTAAGCGGAACGCATTGTGCCCCCTTTCTCTGTGTTCCTAACCTTCAGATGGGAGACAAAGTGTTAATCCTAAAAGATTGCCTAAGTTCTTATTGCTGGTGATTTATGATAAGACCCTTAAACAAGTCAGTATTCTTTCCAAAGTGGTGTATGTCCAAGGCTTCATTTTAAGCCATACCTCATACTTAAAAAGGCCCAAACTTTAGGTCGTCTCTTCAGGTTTTCAGGGCCATAGTAGAAAGAAGGAAGAATAACACTTCCACTGTGGAGGCATTCAAGACGTTCCTTTGTGTCAAGGTGGAGTGTGAAATTACCAGTTACGATAATGGTCTTCATGACAGCTTATGCAGCACGAGCATTGTCACTGATGAAAATATATTTGATACTTGATTATTGCAAAGAGATCTCTCAAAGCTTCATTTACACGTTCACTATGTAGCCTCCAGACTAGACACTGAATGTAGTAAACTGATGCTTCAGTCACCATTCCCTGAAGACATACCCAAATCCCACCTCTACAATGACTGGTTCACTGCTTTGGATCCGTTGCTTCCTTCTGCTTTTGTCTGTAGTAACACCAAAGAAAGAGGCTTGTTTTCTGTCTGTGTGTTTGTCTGTCTGCGTGTCTGTCTAGAGCTAGGAATTTATCTGTTAAAAACTGAAAGAGTCAGGTGTATGACCTCTTCACTTTCTATGAAATTTTAAGACTGTTGGTCAAAATCCACGAGATTGATTGCTGGGATTAAGTAACTGATCAGAAAAAAGACTACTCTGGTTATTGGAAGGCTGCCCTAGCAATTTTCAGTGTCTCTGCAATAATTTAATGGTTTAACTTTTTTAAAAAGTTGACAACATTCCACCCGAATCAGTTGTCCCTGTGTTCTACTTCATGTAATTGCCAGGCACTACAGGATGATGTCCTGGCTTCTGCAGATGACATTTTTGATGAATTACTTTGGTAACATGGTGGGCTACAGTGATCAGATGTGTACTTTGAAAGGTGCAAATATCTGAAGGAAGGCATAGAGAATTAAAAAAATATAGGAATTCTATTAGGTCTGGTTTTGATTTTTGTAATTCCCCCTCTTAGATTCCATTTTTAAGATTAGCCTTATTTTATGGAGTTTCAAATCTTTGTTCTAGAACATCTGAGTTAAATATTGGAAAAGTTATCATTAGCTTTTTAACGTGTCAAGTCCCCTTGACGACCTGGCAATCCCTTTATGTGCAGGTGATGACATTACTGAAAAAACTTGTGTACCGACTTCATTTGCTGACAGCAAGGAATTATGCCTAAATGTGTGGACTAACAAAGAATTTAGAAGAAGGAAAAATATCAGGTAGGGAGAATTTCCCAAATAGCTTGACTGTGAAGCAAATGTACATTTCAGGCTAAACTGTTGCCTGTGTACTTTCACATTATGAAAGATATGAGAATTGAGCCCTTTGGGGATGAGACAGGTAATATATCTCAAAGACAGAAAACATACTCAGTGAAGCAGTTTTAGAACAACCTGTGTACGGAAATTATCGAAGAAATACAGAGTTTAGTTACTTAGGAAATTCTGCAAAGTTGACTTTGATTTTAAAAAAAAAAAAATTACTACTGATATTTGCAAGATTCATAATACAGCTAGACAAACAGTTTTATTCTTGTACTCGGTCCTTTCTTTGTAACAAGCCTCCCCAAAAAATACCTCACAACAGCAGTGGTAGATTCTGACTATAGTTGTCAGTACTATAGTATGTTGGGTGTTTTTGAAATAGTGTAATACAAGACGATTCTAATAGTAAGTATCAGATATTCTTGAGGTCCTGCTGGTTTCAAAAGTCAAACATTTATTTATTTCACAGCATTACAAACTAAACATTTCTTCATTGTCTAAAGGAAAACAATTTTTTAAAGAAAATAAACACTCATTCTAGGACCTCACACAAATGAACTTGTGAGAGAAACACTTGCATCTGCAAGTGACATGTAAAAAGAATAATTTTGATTTCTGCACATTGCAGCAGTCTGCTATGGATCATGGCTTGCAAATGTTTTGCTGTTCTTTTGCATTGATGCAAAATTATTTTCCTTGTGGTATGAAGAGAGAGTAAAACAGTTATGTGGGGGGAAAAAAAAACAACAAACCAACCCTGAATTAATGCAGTTGTATACCGTGCAAATGTAAAGATGCAGTGTTGAAAAATGTGGGGTTTTTTCCCCTCCACATTTGGGTGGGGGGCTTCCATCATCTCATTGTTTCTTAAAAGCTGGATAAAGATGGAATAACTTGGCATTAAATTGCAAGGTTTCTTTGATATTTAGCATATTTTACCTACAGAATGTACCAACACTTCAAGGATATGTGAAACATACGAGAACTGAAATACTGCATAAAAGCTTTTAACTGTGGGGGAAGAAGGAGTGCTAATAGCAACAATATGCATAAATTACATTCCTATACTTGCTTATAAATAATTTTTACATATCTATATGTCCATATGTGGAAAATTGAAGCTTTTTTGTTTTTCCAGACTTATAAAATGTAATATATTTCTCTGGAGAAAGTGATGCAATATTTAATTAGTGATACTTTTATATTGTTTATACCTTTTTAAGAAAGCCTTGGAAGAATACATTGCTTACCTGAGGTTCCCATGTGCTGCTGTCATTAATACAGGCATAACATTATAGAATTTATGATTTGATTTCCAGTGCACCTTCCCTTATGGGAGGGGACCATGAAGTGATGGTTCCAAGATGGAGTGGTTTCATCAGAGAAGCTATCTTAAGAAGTGCTCGCCACCACTCGTCACCCTCCCCACTGGTGTCAAAACAAGTGCTTGTGGAGCTACGCTGCAAACCAGATCACTGAAATGAGATTTGCTTTTAAAAACTGTGAAAACATATATCAGCTCTGCCTACAATCTTAAAAAGGGAAGGAACTGCATTTAAAAAGTCAGTCTTGAAAGCTTAGTGGACTATTATAAAGAGAAGCCTTGTGCACAATCTAGAAATAAGAGGAGTAGGTAAGCCTGTGGTGGTGGCTTGTTGAAGGAGAAGGTTGTGTGTGGTGTTGATATGGAACAACCCTTATGGATTAATATGGGTAAGAGGGGAGGGATTTCTTCCTTCAGTTTGAACATTAGCACTTTTTATTCACTGAGCGTTGAAAAACTTAACTGTAAGTTACAGTTGCTTAACTGCAGCTGTAGTATAACTGCAGCATAAGTGCTTTTACAGTGCTTGGGAATCATGCATTTTCAGACAGGTGTTTTGTAGGCCTTCATGGAGTGTTAGGAAACAGACAGCTAGCACTGAGTAGTCTTTATAAAAAAAAAACAAAAACAAAAACAAAAAACCAAACCAAAACGAGCCACTCATGCATTCTCCATTTTTTGTTCCTTGCAGTTGTGTATGCCACGGTTAGCACATCAAGGGGGTGAAAGTATTTATGGATATCTACATATACTAAAACAAAAAAATTCATTCCTTGAGCATGGAGGGATTTTTTAAAAAAAGAGAATTGCAGAAAACTAAGGATGATATTTCAGAAAGCTCCTAATATAATTTGGGAACATGAGTATATGAGTTTGTGTGAGAGTCTAGCTGCATGTTTTCCAAGCTTCAGTTAAGTAAGAGATATGGAAGAGTTCCCAAGACTTCCAGTAAAACGAGGAAAATCAGTCTTTCTGAAAACATCCTGCTGGGAGGCAGGGATTGCACAGGGGGATAGCTGGTAGAAATGAGCTCTGGCAAAGGGAATGAATAGGCAACTCTGCCATCCTATTACAAAGGTGCTCATGTTGCATCTATAACATACCCAGTTCTGAGTCATCATTCTGCAACTTATCCAGAGCTATATAGAGTCCATCAGATACATGAGCAGAGACTTCTCTACAACTTGCAAACTTAACTGTGGATGTTCTGATCCATAGTGACTGTGTGATGCTAACTTATTTTTATCCTGCAGCTGGGATAGAGGAATTTATTAATTATTTTATTATTTATTATTTATTTATTATTATTGCTCTGTCAGTTTAGTTGGAGGTCTGATAAACTAAGAGAGTAAAAATACTTATGTGTCCTTCTCATTAACAAAAATGAAAAGTGGGTCCATTACCTTTCAAAGTGCGTGGGGTTGGATTTTTTGACAAGACAGAAACTGAACACCTGAATCTTCTGGATTGAGAGATGATCATGCATTAGTAGGAGAAGCCCCAAACAATTCTGTTTAACATTGTAATGGAAGTAAAGTCTGTTTTATTTGTTGGGAAGGGAGGTATAGCAAGTCTTCCTTGATACATGAAACAAATGTGATGATTGTCTTCACTGATGTAAACGGGCATATGCAAAACTTGCCCATCTGCTGTATCTGTATTTAAGTGGTAAGTCAGTGTCACTAGATGGGGTTTATTTTGTGTTTTGTTTTTTTTTTTTTCTATTTGTTATAATTTTTATTCTGGCTTTAGTAAAGTCTTGGTAAACCTTGTGCTTTGGATACTGTTTGAGGTTAGGTATTTAATGTATTTTTTATATTAAAACTTACAAATATGGTGTTTTGCTTCAACAGCATTCCACGCAACTCCTAATACTTATAAACGAAAGAATACAGAAACAGCATTAGATAATAAGCCTTGTGGACCGCACTGTTACCAACATCTGGTAAGATAATTTCATATGTTAGAATTCACTAAGTGCTAGTGCTAGCTGCAGTATAGCAAGCTCCGCTTAGTGTAGGGACATGCTGGATCTATGACAGTGCATATACTTGTGGGCCACCTGCAGTCAAGTCAGTTTGTGTGAAAGAAGAGAGTAACCTTCCAATCATCAATTGAAAGTCTAAGTAGAAATAATTTTTAGCTCTATTAGGTGTAGCCTGAGATATTTGTAGGGAAGAAAGATTATTACCTCCTAATAAGGTGTTGCTGCTAGTGTGTCCAATCTGCTCAAAGAACTGGGTCTTGCAGACTTAGCTCTCTTGTAAGTTATATCACAACTAAAAGCTATAAAGGTTTTTTAGTTTGCTGAAGGTGGATTCCATCCAGGATTTGTGCTTTTAAGAAATAACAGGATGGAAATTAATAAAGTGAAATCCTTAGTAATATATTTTTAAATCTCTCTCATGCTCCCCCTGAATTTTTTAGTATGAGAAACCATGCAATTTTCCAATCTAAAAACTTGCTATGCATTGTCATACCCTTTTCCACTAGAAAACAAATTACCAGTGATTGCATTTTAAAAAACGCAGAATGCATATTGTTTAAGTGCCATGTGCAAGAAGAGTTCTTGTATTTTGAAGGTATTCTCTATGGGAAATTCTCATTTTTTCTGTCATTTAGGAAAATAGAAATTTACTACTGAATTATTTTTCACTTGGCAGCCAAAATGGAAGTGGAACTGAAGTACTGACATAAGTACTGTAGATTTTTTTCCCCTGATATCAAAAGTATTTATATTCATGGTTAGAGTACATTTAACTGGAATTTGTGTGTACATGATTAATTTGTAGAATATTGCAAAGTTATACAGTGTGCAAGTAGAACGCGTTCTCCCCCAATCCCTGACCACAGGTGAAAACACTTTTTAATTCTTTTACTGAAAATT
Source organism: Anarhynchus alexandrinus (assembly GCA_008711295.1). Lineage (NCBI taxonomy): Eukaryota > Metazoa > Chordata > Aves > Charadriiformes > Charadriidae > Anarhynchus > Anarhynchus alexandrinus. Next base: position 210,783 of record VUYV01000146.1, on the reverse strand, counting down.
GTAATGTTTTGTGTTTAGGAAGGTGCAAAGGAGTTTGCAGCTGCCTTGACCGCTGAGCGTATAAAGACACCACCAAAACGCCCAGGTGGCCGCCGAAGGGGAAGACTTCCAAACAACACCAGCAGACCCAGCACACCGACAATAAATGTATTGGAATCAAAAGACACAGATAGTGATAGAGAAGCTGGAACTGAAACTGGAGGAGAAAACAATGATAAAGAAGAAGAAGAAAAGAAAGATGAAACATCCAGTTCCTCTGGTAAGGCTAGTCAATGCTTCTTTATTCAATTAGCTGCAGTGTTTGAGAGGATACAAAAACCAACAAGTTGAGCCACACGATCCTAGAAACCATGTATGTGAAGTGTATGGAACTGAGTAAAAAGACAGAGTAATAATATGAGTTTTATCAAATAGAACCCTGTAAGAAAATTTCCAGATTGTCTTGATTTACATATAGCGGTGAGATCGTGTAATTTCATTAGCTGCTGTTACCTGATTTTTAGTTTCTTTCAGAGGTATGTGAAAAGAGCTGTTTTGTTGTGGCACTCAGAATAGGAAACAACAGCAACAAAAACCTGGGCTATTTTTAGCTACAGTTAATAATTGAATGTTTTTAAGGGCTGTGTAAAATTTTGGAAACATAGCTTTACATTGATCCATACTGTCAATTATTTATTACAGAAGCAAATTCTAGGTGTCAGACACCGATAAAAATGAAGCCAAATATTGAGCCTCCGGAGAATGTGGAATGGAGTGGTGCAGAAGCCTCGATGTTTAGAGTTCTTATTGGCACCTACTATGACAACTTCTGTGCAATTGCCAGACTGATTGGGACCAAAACGTGCAGGCAGGTAAGAAGGGAAGCTACTTACTAAGGATGATAGCATTTTACTTTTAAAACTGAAGTATAGAAATACTAGTACTGATTACTAAAAGATAAAATTAATTTTCTTTGTTTTCCCAAGAATGCTATGATCCAGAATTCATGCCACAAATATATAAAAGTTAGTTTTAAAGCTGTTTTTAAATAAAATTTACAGGAGGTTTAAATGAGTCTGTTCTTAAATGACAAAAATAATCAACTTTTAATGTATTGAAAAGAGACAATGACTGGATATAATCTGTAAGTTGTTGGTTGGAGGAAATCATACTAACTTAGAAAATGAGCAACTTTCTACTAGTGAGAGATTTATCGTGGATGTATTATGGTATCTCTTGTTAGGTGTATGAGTTTAGAGTAAAGGAATCTAGTATTATTGCTCCAGTCCCTGCTGAAGATGTTGATACTCCTCCCAGAAAGAAGAAAAGGAAACACAGGTAAATCTGTTACTAAATAACCTTAGCATAACAATAAATTGGAGATACAGGGGATCAGAACAGAAAGTATTTTGGAGGAAAAGTCATGCAACTCTTCTCGTTTTGCTTCCAAAACCAAAGTTTGCAGCAATAAAACAAAATGGTGTTTTGGTTTCAGACAAAAGTCTTACCCTATTGGCAGGTATAACCTTCCACTTCTTTTCCCCTCTCCCTTCTTTTTAACTTCTTTAACAGCCAGATTCTTGTTAGCAGATTCTTGTAGGTGTATTGCTGCAAGTAGTCAAACTAGCTTAGATTAGAAATACGCTACACAGCTTGTTATAACATTCAAGATACTGTGGTATAGTTTTGTTTGCAGCAATAAATATTAAATTTACAGGCATTAGAATGGGATTCAATAATGATTATATGGTATTTTGTAAATTAAAACTCATGGGGTTTTTGTGATGAAATGTATTCCATTAAGATTCAGATGATCAGTAAGCAAAAATGTTGTAACAAACTAGTAGGATTGCCTTTTTTTTCTTTGAGAGACTATTCCTTTGTAGCACCCAACTTTCATTATCAACTAGAACTTCAACTAAAGAAGCAGGTTAACAAGTTGTTATTTGAAGTGAAGCTGCAATGAGGAACATAATCTAGCTTATTGCTGGAGGCACAAAGACCATCTGAGACAATTTCTGTTGAAATTGTAAACTTGGTGGCTACTGTCTGTCAGTGATGAATTTTTCTTCGAGAATCCTGAGGTCTGAAAATGCGATACTGTGTTGATTATTTTTATTCCCAGGGGTAAGAACATAGGAGATAAATGTTCTTGCTAATTTTCAGTCAGCTTTTTCTTTCTATAAGCAATAAGTACACCTTTTTCCATAAAGTTTCCTATTTCTCCCTTTAACTTTCCTTATTTACCCCCAAGTTTGTTCTTCCAGTTCTTCTCCCATCAGTTCTTCTTGCTTCTGTTTTAGTTTGTCTAAGTATATTTATTTTTTCCAGGCTTAGTGAAATTCCTTATACTGGCTCAAAGATACTGTTGACGTGGAGTAGAATGTCTCTGCTTTGTAGCATAGAGAGAGCCGATGTGAGCTAGGAAAGGATTCAGTGAGCATCTGGAAGAGATTCTGTTCTGAGCAAAAACTATTGATTTAATGCTCTTGGCACAGTTTTCAGGTTTTTGGACATTTGGTGGGTTTGGCTGTTTAAATCCAGAGTTATTAGCCATAGTGCAAGTTTGGAATATGCAGTTGGAAATTAGCTTGCTTTCAGATTCATGCAAACTGCTATAAAAATGGTGCCACTGCATCTATTTGAAAAGAGCAACTAAAAGGCTCAAATGTATTTGGAAGCTGAAATGGATTGTATGGTTACCAGGTTGACATTGTTTTGGAGGAATTTTGATACTTTTTTTGGTTTGGATTTTTTTTCCAAATAAATAAAGCCCACGCCATGACATGGAATTTCTTGATGTTATTTTGCTCTTATTAGTTGCCAATATAAAAACTTATCTGGTAGCAATTTAGTTTTGAAATGCCTTTGAATTCTTTTAACTGTCATTGAAGGAAGGAGATATTTTTTTTTGTTTGATTTCAGAGAATATGTGGCAATCAAGCTGTCTCCATTCTTCTGTGTGCAGTAGTCTTTTTAAAAAGGAAAACCTTTCAGCCCACCTACATACTACTGTAATCTGAGCACTCTCTAAAGATGTCACACAACTAGCAATTGGGAAAACCATCTGGAAGTCTTTCTCTGTTTCTTACATTTCTTTGAGTTGAGTTTACTCGCTCCTAGAGTAAATTCAGTCCTAGAGCCAGGAAGGCCCTTCTGTCCTGTTTGCACTTTTCTGTTGCAAGGGACTTACTGGTCTGCAGGTTTTCCACGTGGACATGTGATAGACAGCCTTTGAGCAAAAGCAGCATTCACCAAAAAGAAGAGCAGCAGCAGAAGGCTGCTTTTAATGGCCTCTCGTAACTGATTTGATAGCAGATTTTCTTACAAGACTTTGCCTATTTCCCATGCAATCTTGGTGCCCGTATAGGCATACTGAGCAAATAGCTGGCAAGACTACATCCCTCTTGGATAGTAAAAGATACTCTCTCCCTCCTTCCAGTGTCATATTTGTTAGATAGTCGTAATAAGGCTGATCAATAAGAGGAGAAGACTTTTTCTACAGTTGTTTTTTGGAGAGCCAGTAAATTTAAGAGCCTGTCCTATGTAACTATGCTTTGCTGGAGTAAGTACTTTGCATAGAAGCCAATAGAAAAATCTGAACCAAGAAAGAATTCAGAAAAGCATGAGCATATGACTGTTCATTCTCTTATGTGTATGTTTTTCTTCGATTGCTGGGAGCTGAGTTGTATTTGCTTTAACTAATCAGCACTCCTTCCTCGGGATTGGTGTAAGGATCTGTTATTGATTATAGGGCCATGTACTGCTGCTTCTTGAATATTTTTGTTTTCCTTTCCTCCCTCACCTCCCTATTTGGATGTGAGTTTACTTAGTAAACTTTATTTGAAAGTATTTTCTTTTTTCCCATTTCCTCATTTTCTTCCTCCTGTCCCTACCTTCTGTTGGACTGATGTTCACTGCATATGTTTGAATAGCTTACAGGGTTCTGCCTAGAGTTCAGGGTGCCTTTTTATAGGTATTTAAAGTCTCACTGTTATCAGGCAAAAAGTGCAGCTGAGGCATTGGCACAGATATACTTACGTGCCACCTGTCTGGAAGGCAGAATCTTAGAGTGGCAGGGAGGCTGTGGATAAGATATGATTTAGGAGACTGAAAAGAAGTCTTTGAGTGATGCCAGAAAATCAAACACTGCAAAGACTTAACTACATATATTGACATAATTGGCACGTATTTTGAATTTTCAGTGCTATTTCTGGTAGCAAAGTATCCCTGTGCAGAGAAAGAAATACTAGTGTAGCTTCTTCCAAAGAATGTGTTTCTACTGCCTGATTAGCTGATACCAGTGCCTTCTAAAAACACTGGCAAAATCTAGCAGGTTGTTATCAGAGAACAGCAATATTTTTGACAGCTTCTATCATAATGCTTCTGGAAACACTTGTTTTCTAAGCTGGCTATCCTGCAGATGTCAGCAACCAGATGTACAAATCCACCTGCTTGCTTGGAAATTTGCCACTGAGTTTCCAATTTTTTAATTTTTTTTTTTTTTTTTTTTTATGAAGCTTGAGTTGCTTTTTCAACTTTCTGTCTTTTCCTTGCCTTTGCATGGTGCATGGGACCAGATCTTGCCTTTTGTTTCTGGTTGAGATAGCAGATTATAGGGCAGATAAATAAATCAGTCCACCTATAGTATGATACTCATTCAGGCTTCAGCTTTGTGCACTAATCAGGGGAACTTGCAGTGCTTCCTGGCAGGTTTTGAAAGTTACAAGCCAATGAATGTACTACTTCTCAGTGCTAATCAAACCTCCTGTTGAATTGTTCAGTTTTGACAGCTTACTTCATGTTGTCTTCCATCATTCCCCACAATTCATGCTCACACTGTATGTCTCCAGCTCCTTTCTTGCCAGGCTCTTTTCCTGCTGTGACACCAATCTCTTACAAGAGTGGCTAAGCTGATGCCTTTGCCATTGTGACTGCCATATTTAATTTTGTATCTATTTTGAATTGTTAGTATTAATGTTTTGTTGATTGTGGCAATCTTTGGCATACTCACATGACCTTGTCCATACAGTCTATACTCTCCCATAGAATCCAAAATGACTCAGGTGGCAACTAGTCAGCAAGGGGCGTTTTACTTTTGAAGTATTAGGATAGTCCTTAGCAAAAAAGTTTCATACTAATTGCTAATGAAATGGTGTTTTAAGAAGTCTGTCCACAGAAAACTTTTAAGGGTTTGGTATACTAGTAGGTCCTTATTATCCTGGGCTGAGAGACAAGCTTCTGTGAAAGAATTGTTCAAAAATATGGTATATGTTACATTTGCCGAATACCAGTCAGACAAAAAAGATAAGTAGTTTGATGTGCATTAGAGTAATTCAAGTCAAAATTGCACTCCTTTCAATTATAAGGCAACTGTCTTCTTACAAAGAGTCAACATCCCATAATTCATAAATAGATGTTGGTAGCCTTTTTTTCTAGACTGAGTCAGTCTTAATAGGAATGTCATCTATTTATTACAGTGCTCTGTAACGCTGATAGTCTTTGGGTTTGCTCCCTCCCTTCAAACTCAGTTACTTGGACAAGTCTGCCTCTGTGGGTTTCTAACTTGTATGGGTTCCTTCCTTGTATGGGTTCCTTCAAATGCTTGTAAGAAAGTTAGCTGTTGAGCACTTAACATTAAGTATAGTGGTAAAGCTTTACAGGACAATTGCATACAGAATCTTCTTTACCTAAAGCTGTTATGTGTGTGGGGAGGGGGGACCCCTGCACCATTTGGTTAAAGTAGATATCATGCTTTTATAAAAGAAGTAGCAGCTGAAAAGTCCAGGAGATATTTTTCCAGAGTGCGAACTTATGAGTGTTGCATTTACTGAAGGGCAGGATGACTTTCTAAGTGTTCTGTGCTGGGGATTTTTGAGTACACGTGTTCACGAGTATTTTGGACTGCTAAGAAAATCTGCACAGAAAGTGAGGTTGCTAGGTGCAGTTAGCAGTGTATTATTTGGCCAGCGAATGAGGCTTCTCCCATATTTTCTTAATGTTGCTATATGACACACTGAGGAAGTCCAAGAAGTATAAACTTTGAAAATCCTTAATCCAAATTATTTTTTTATGTTGGTTCAAGTGCTAACTAAAATGCATAGAATTGAAGAAAAACTAAAAACATTGATTTCTCCTTTATTTTTAAGGCTACTGAAATTTAAGTTTGATTTTTTTCTTTTGGTATCTAAGGTCCAGACAGGTGTTTTTGCTCGAATGTTTCTGACACAGCTTTTCATGGAATAGTAGACATTTCATGCCCAAAGAGCTTACAATCTGAAATAGATACAAAATAAAAAGGCTAATTGTAACTTGCAAGAACTCTAAAGTATAGTGAGTTATGTTATGATAACCAAAAGCATGTTATTCTTAAAACAAACAAACAAACAAAAACCCACCACACAACAAAAGAAACCCACTTCTTGCAAAGGGAATGCTTAGCTAAGCTAACAGAGACAGAGGACACTGAAGAAAAACTGTAAGGACGTAAGAGAAAGGCATGTAGAGTTTGAAGTAGAAAGGAAAAGGTTTAGCACAGTACCACCAGTCAGAACAAACTGGGGAAAAGTGTGTCCAGCCAGAAGAAGTATTGAGGTCACATCAGTGTGGCTGTACCCTGTTGCCATACACTTGGAGCTCAGCAGATTAAGGGTAATACCTGGCTGTGATCTGTAGGAGACAACCAGTGTGGTGCTGGGGCCAAGTCCTGTGAAGCAAACAGCTGACAGACCTTCACTCCCCTATTTAGACATGTCCCTCTGTATCTGCAATTCTGTATCCTTCCTTCTACTGCTGCTGCTTCTGCCTGCTAGAAGCAGTTCCAGCAGCCTCCTCTTTCAGGCTTTCCTTCAAGACCATCTGAATTTAAGCATCGCTCTGGGGCTGGGTGGGGGCTGCTCGGCTGTACAATCCTGGGACTAGAGAGTGGTGCGGGGAGGGGGAGGGAGAGGGAGCAGCCTGCAGAACGGTGGTCCCGTCAGCTCCAAGAGACTGGGACAGGATGGTTCTGCTGCAACCACTTCTGACTTGTGTGCAATTAACAGATATTCACGTTACCAGAAACTTTCCCATTTTAAGTCAAGTGTGGGTGCAAGATGCAGCTTTCCCAGCCCACTGCAGGAGGAGTTCCTGTCAACTTTCTTGTGTTTGTTTTGTGTTTTTGCAGGTTGTGGGCTGCTCATTGCAGAAAGATACAGCTGAAAAAGGGTTAGCATCTTTCCATTCAATTTATGTCCTGAACTTTTAAGATCCTACTATTGCTTTTTTGGTTTTGTTTTTGGGGGTTTTGGGTGTTGTTTTTTTTTAATGTTAGGCCATTATATACATTCCATGGGGAGCTAGAGATAATAGGGGAAATAAAAAGAAAAAAAATAAGCTCTCATTACACATATTGTAGGGACAAAAGGTACTGTTCAGTTTATGTAACTGGAAGAGCTCTGTATAATTCAATAAAAAGAGAAGGAGGCTGAATTTACAATCTTTTCAGTATGGCCTCATTCAAGTACAGATAATAGTATTAACAATAGGAGCTGTGGTAAAAAGCAGCATTGGTGTTTTGTTTTGGTTTTTTTTTTAAACAGGTTATTTTAGAAACAGTTATCTGAAAATTTCTTGAGAGTGGTTGGGACTTCTAGCAAAGTAAATAATTGATCAGTTTGTCTCTCTTTCGTTTTTGGTTGCTGGTTGTTAACTTGAGCATTTTTATGAATACATGCAAGCCCAACACAAGCCCAGGATTATTAACAACAAATATAATATATATATAGCACCAAGTTCTGTAAGATGCTTTATAGGTAAAGCTCTAAACTTGTCCCTGATATTCCCTCCTTGACTACAAGATGTTAGTGTTCTCTCTACTGGAAAATTGACTTGGGAAAGCACAGTGGTATAATGACCAGGTATTATTTTGCCAGTGTATCTGTTTTAAAGTTGGCTGTTGCTCCAGAGAAAAAATTACTTTGGGTATTTGAGCAAAGTTACTTTCCTGAATAATATCAGTTATACTAGAACATGTTCATACAGGAAATTATACCATTGTAGTTTTGTTTTTCAGTTTTCCACAATGAACAGTTTTCAGCTCTGAATACTCGAAGCAGCTGAGTAATGGGAAGAATGAAGTGCAGTAGGAAGCAGGGAACCTAATGGTGACAAACACCTAACTAACGTTACAGTTCTGGTTTGGTGTCTTTTGGGGTTTTTTTAATGCCACTCATTGTAGGTTTGTGGGTTTTTGTTCATTTTTGGGGTTTTCTTAGTTAAATGAATAAAAGGGAATTTCTACTTTACAGAGTGAAGGGAACTGCATATTGTTTGTTTGCACCTTTCAACTTTACAAAATGTTGCTATTTTTATTCAGATGGGTCATCGAATCATGTTTACAACTATCAGCCATGTGATCATCCACGTCAGCCTTGTGATAGCTCATGCCCATGTGTAATTGCTCAAAACTTTTGTGAGAAGTTTTGTCAGTGCAGCTCAGAATGTAAGTAAAACATTTAAAAGCTATCTATAAATTTCTTTCACTGTCCCAACATCTAACTCTGTACGAGCAGTCTGTCTGTACTGCACTGTTTGCAGGAGCAGCAAATTGTGTCAAATAGTGTGAGAAGGAAGCACATGTTCAGTTTAATTTGGCCCTCTTAATAAGCCATTGAATGAAGTCAGGAACAGTCTTCATACTTAAAACTGAGGAAGACTAAAGTAAAATCAGGGAAGGAAAGAATTTGCAGTACTTCTTAACGTCCTATACAGATATCAATGGCTATATTTCTTTTAATATTCTGATACGCTATAATCTGCACTGCCTTAATTTTAGAAGTACTTTTTTCATACTTGCTCTTTTTGTTTTCCATATGTTCCTTTGTAGGCCAAAACAGGTTTCCTGGATGTCGTTGTAAAGCACAATGCAACACTAAGCAGTGTCCATGTTACCTAGCTGTACGCGAATGTGATCCTGACCTCTGTTTAACATGTGGAGCAGCCGACCACTGGGACAGCAAAAATGTTTCTTGCAAGAACTGCAGCATTCAGAGAGGATCCAAAAAAGTATGTAGATAGTTATACAGCTATATGCTTGTTGCCTTAGTTTTGAGGCATTTTTTTATATTTTCGTGCCAGAGAATGGAATTTCTTTGCCTTCTTGCTGTCAACCAGGAAAAGAAAAACAAACAAACAAACAAAACAACAAAAAGGGAGGTAGCTGTCACTTAAGTTAACTTCCTGTTAAGCTCTGTATACATTTTGTCATGTACCAATTAGTTACTGTATTCTGTGTAACACTGCAGTAGAATATCTCCTTTTCCCCATTCAAACTTCACTTGTAATTTGCAAATAGGCTGCTGTTTTAAAGTGATAGCTCATCAGTCTTTTAGATCAGCATAAGGAAGTTTGGCTCAGACATAGATACTGGCTATTTCTTCCTTCAGTTGTTGATTCTAATGCACAAACTTGTACACAGTCTACCAAAGATATCTTGAAAGCCCATTCAGCTCTGTTAAATAAATTAAAATAAACCTCAGTTCTGTTCTACTTCGGAACATCTTCTCACAGACTAGCTCAGTCGAATACTGAGCTAATTAGTAGTGGGCTCCTGTCTGCTGACCTTTCTAGTTTGAAGTCCCTAGTGTATATGGTTTTATGTAAAACACACTCATTTCAAGGTTAAACAAAAATTTTTATTGGTTTTTAAGTACTTCACGTGGTTTTTCTTTCATGTACAACTTCTGATCCACAAGCTGTAATTTTAGTGTGCATTTGATAATTAGAAGAATCTGTGTTTGTCTTCTCTCCTGGAGTCCCAGCATACATTTCATTAAGTGATACAATTAAAAAGAAAACAAAACCCAAAAAATCCAAGCCAGGCATGTCTAAAGTTTTTGGTTTTTCTCTCCCACAGCACTTGCTGTTGGCACCTTCAGATGTGGCAGGCTGGGGAATTTTCATCAAAGATCCTGTGCAGAAGAATGAATTCATCTCTGAATACTGTGGTGAGGTAAGGATGGAGAACACTGGTTATGTATGAGCTTAATTGGTGAAGTTGTGTGTTGGCTAGGGACCGAGAGATTGTCTCTGACTTGGAGTATACAGCTACTGCTGTCAGTGACTCCAAACCCAGGAGCTAGGTAGTTGAAATGTCACAAAAAAATTTGACATACATTCTTGTGAGAATCACGCTGGAATGTCATTTTTATCTTAGATGTAATCTCAATTCAGATGTGCCTGGAATTTTGTGCAAAATCATTTAGTGTAGTACTAAAATTCAGTAGACGCTTTCACTGAATCATGTTCTGTAGTAATAAAACCCTGAATCAGGTATGCAGTCTTGATTTTGATATGAAAAGCAAGTCTTGTTTTCCTTCTGCTCTGAAAGAACTTATTTATGCTAAGAGCAAACCATGGTTGTTTGGTAAGCACGGAATGCTTGCTGAAAACAGTACTTTATGTTTGGGAATATTTTCAGTCCCAGAGAATAAAAAAAAACCCCAACTTTCTTTCAGAATGTCTGGGGTTTTTGACCTTAAGCTGCTATGATTACAAAAGGGAAGAGGTGGTCTCTTTTACAAGTACTATTTCTTTCAGATTATTTCTCAGGATGAGGCAGACAGAAGAGGAAAAGTATACGACAAATACATGTGCAGCTTTCTTTTTAACTTGAATAATGGTATGTACTAGTCACAACCCTTGCGGCATAAACAAAATACGTATGCTCACCATTTTGTTCAGCCCTGTTCTTTTGCAGGCAGCAGGTAACATTTAGAAATTTTTTCTTCTGCCCATCTTTTCCTAGCAATGTGTGGATTCCTAACGTTGATAGCTAGTGCTTTTTTTTTTTCTTTTTCCCCCTCAATGCTAGTCAACTGGATAGTAGCGATGGAGCCTATTACACAAGCCAACTATACAAGATGAGTTGAGCAGTACAATTTCATGGAGTAAAATTATGTGCAAGCATTAAGTAAAGTAGCCTGAAGAATTTAAAAGGCTTGCTAGGTATTGTCTGAAATAATTTTACTATGACTTTAATTAGCAGTAAGTTATGATGGTTATTTTGTGTTCGGGGAAAAAAAGCCACACACAGACATATGGCATGTGGCTACTGCTACTTGAAGAGAAAAATATAGACTGCACTGTGTCAAGTGTGAAATACTAGAAAGGAGGGAAAAAAGCTGGTTTATGTTGATGTTGACTTAGCATACTTATAGAGTTTGTCCTTGTGGAATAAATGTATAGAAACCAAGGTAGTGCCACTGTTGCAGGAGATAAATGGAAAGCACAGTGTGGGGCAGCAGGAATATTTTGAGCCTTGCAGAAGAATAAAGCTATCGTAGGATGATGTGCCAGCTCTTCCATGTGGGCAGCTGAGCAGTTACCTCTTCCAGCTGCTAAAACCCAAACAAACTAGATATTAAACACAAAAATTTGTTTGTAGGTGACCTATCCATCATTTGTGGGTTTTTTTTCCCCCCCTTAGATTTTGTGGTTGATGCAACACGCAAGGGCAACAAAATTAGATTTGCAAACCATTCAGTAAATCCCAACTGCTATGCAAAAGGTAAGTTTTAAATTTACTTGCTTTTAGCAATGCATGAAATTTGTGGAATACTTATTCAGAATACACATTTTATCAGTATTTGTGTTAACGTGAGTTTAAATTTCTTTTAAACAGTTATGATGGTTAATGGTGATCACAGAATAGGAATATTTGCTAAAAGAGCCATTCAGACTGGTGAAGAACTGTTCTTTGACTACAGGTTGGTAAATGGATTTTGTTAACTTCTTCCTATGAAGAAAGAAGTTTTGTTAACTTCTTCCTGACTGGATCAGCTGTCAGTATTTGTGCCCAGCTCATAATTACTTGCTTTGCCTGCCTCCTTACAACCTCAGGTCTGGGCACCTGAGAAGCAGTCCCCTTGCATTAATTTTTTTAAGCCAGATACCATAGTAAGACTGACTTGAGCAAAGCAGCTGGTTAAGAGCTTTGCAAACTTGGAACAGCGGCTTGTATAGAGATAAGTGACAAATGGGGACAGACCTGCACAAGTTTTCCAGGCAGACCTACATATTAAACTTTATCTAATAGGGTTCCCTAGGTACCAGTATAGGTTGTCTCTCCTATTGTTCAGAAATGGGCAAGAAGTATTCTTCTGTTATTAGAGAAGCGCTTGCTAAGATTGTGTTTGTACTTTCATCTAAAATTATCACACTTGAAGCAAACTAAGCTGTCCAGTGACAATACTATGTAAGTCAACCTTGAGAAATACAGTTGCTTTCCACTAGTTAAAATGACTTTTAGCATTGTGAGATTCAAGGTGAAAAAGTGTGAAATTTTAGCATTTTGTTTCCTCTTGGTTAAACTCCTCTAAAAGCAGTTCCTTGAGTGGCCAGCATTGTTCTGCATCTGCAAATTCACACAGGGATAAAGGCCCCAGCTGGTGAGGAAACTATGGGAAAGCTAAGTTTGAAAATATTTCAGGCTATTTCAGAATACTGTCAGAACAATGAAGGTGAAATGTTCAGTGCTACTGGTTTTTATTTTTGGTTTTGTTTTTTAATTTCAGATATAGCCAAGCTGATGCCCTTAAGTATGTGGGCATTGAAAGAGAAATGGAAATCCCTTGACACCAGCTACCTCTTCTTTTAAACAAACAGCTGCCTTATCTTCAGGAATTTCTAGTACTGTGGGCAATTTTAGAAAAATAAAAATGCAATTTGAAATTCTGTATTTGCAAAGTACTGTAACAATAATTTATAGTAACAAATTTAAAAAAAACCCAACTTTTTATTGCCTTCTCACCAGCTGCAAAGTGTTTTGTACCTATGAACTTTTGCAATAATGTGGTGTGGTACATTTTTCAACCTTGAATAAAGGATACTTGAACTTCTTCATTTTTACTGGAACTGAGTTGGAATTTTGTGTCAGCCAGTTGAGGAAGCAATGTGAACACTTACTTTCAACTCTATATGTGTCTACTTCTCTGTTACTTTGGGTCACATTTAAGATTAATGTGAAGATGTAAACAGTGCAGGAGACATCAGTCAGGCTCATTGTGGAACTTCAGCATATAGCACTTAAGTACAATACTCATGGTCTTGCAGTTGCCATGCACCCTTGACATGAAGCTACATTCATGTTCTCTGAAGTGATGGTTGGGTCCTCTCCCCCCAAAAACCCCCACAGAATAGCTGTGACTTCTGGTACAAACCCTACTTTCAAGACAAATGTGTGGTATAAGGTTTGCTTCTGTCTGCCTGTTACCTTAATGCCAACCCAGCTGCCCAAGCAGGTGCCATGAATCTGTTCACTCAGTGCAGGAAGGACATAAGGACCCATTTGCATCATTAGATAAGGGAAGCAGCAGTAGTATTCCAATAAACTGCAGCTTCTCTGAAGCAACAAACTGAATAATGAATGCAACAGTAATTACACCTACATTTCTCTTCTGCACCTTTTATCTGTAAGCAAACACTATCAGTTACTATCTCTTACAACAAATTTTTTATGTACATGTTTTCATCCAAAATTGTTTAGATTGCAGCTAGTTGTTTTCTTGGGTCTTGTACAGGGTTTATTTTGCCAGCTGAGCATGAACTCCACAGACTACTGCTGGATAGAACATGATGCTGTAGCCAAAACAGCTGGGGGTGGGAGGGCAGGCACAGGGAGACACTGTTGCAAAACTGATTTCAAGAAATCCTGTCAATAATGACCATGTACCTTCTGCAGCAAGGAGGCTCCAACTCCGTCGTCCTGCCAAAGCAGCACAGCCTGCTTCCATTCTCAAGTACAGCACTCAGCTGCCAGATGCCATCTTGCTTTGTGGTGGCCTGAGTAAGAACTAAGAATTCATACCCCTCATCTTACTCATAAGAAAAAAAATAAACTCAAAACTTATTTTTTCCCTGCTTGGGTAAAGCATGGCTCTTGTCTGAAGCTCGATTGACAGCAGATGGGTTTTAAAAATAGAGCTCTGCAAGAGACGGCACACAGAGCAAGACTGCTTTTACCAATGATGGGTTACGGCTCAGCTTTGAAAGGCAGCTCAGAGCAGGTTATTTCTGGCCTTCTGCATACAAACATCATATCATTGAGCCTGCTTCTCTGTCACCGTACCACTTTTACACCCTGCTACAAAAATCTACCAGCACCAAACTTTCTGCAAGAAGGGTTTACAAAAACAAAACACAAAACAGCATCTTAAAAAAAAAAAAAACAAGCACAGAAAGAATCACAAGCTCCATTCTTCTAAATTTCAAAAAGCAATTTGAAAATTGAACAGCAAGATGCTTCTATTACCCTTGCTGGCAGATTTTAGTGCAATTAAAGTTCTTTCTGAATAGGAATAGCAAGTATGCAAAATCTCAAGTGGGCATGAGACTTTTCCCCCATTTTCCGAAACAGTTTGGATCACATCTAATACTGCTCCATAATTTATTATTTTTTTTAAATCCAGACATTTTTGTGGGTCAGAGCTCAATTGTAACCACAAAAAATTAGTTTTCCTCAGAGAAAAAACAGCATCAACACAAAAACCTGGCTCCCTTTTCTTCATGCCAGAACAAACACTGAACAATCACAAATTCTAAGGGGGAAAAAAGGGTTTGGCTGCAGAAGTTAGGTTCTTTTCACCATCAAGACTAGAACATATAAATTACCCAAACTGAGACCTGTGGGGACAGTAGCATTTTGCTTGTAATGTGTGGAAAGCTAATACTCATTTCACATGTATATAATGAGCACAAAACATTGTGAGAAGAATGGAATGAAGCCTGGTCAATCAATGGATGTGTAGTAACACTCAAAAATATTTTAATTCCCATCACAGGTTGCATTTAATGGGAATTAATCTTTAGGGACACATTCCGTTTTCTATTCTAGTCAAAGAAGTGGGCAGCCTAAACCTTATTTATTCAGGGCAGCACTTAGGCAAATGTGATGCATTTTATAGCATACTGAACAACATTAAAAACAGCTCCAATTTCAGATGACCAAGTATTGCCACATGTATTCTAAGTATTTTCTATTATCTTGTGAAATCATCACAACTTTCTTTTCTTTTCAAAGCACAGACATTTCTTCTTAAAAAAGTAACATGCACATCTGATGACAGATGACACTTGATTTCTTCAGAGAACAAAATGTGCTTAAATCACCAGAAAACAGGGAAAAGGCAGAAAAGCAAAACAAATTTCTATAGCTTTCATAACCATTATACCTTTTATTTACATTTAGAAAGATAAGTCATGAAACTTAAAACAATAAAACCAAATGCAACTTGTACAGAAATCTTTTAATTTTTTTTTTATTTATCACACATTAAAAAATGAAACACACTATACAAATGGTTTTTCATAGCAGATTACACATGGGTCCATTCAGACTCGCTCTCAAAGTGCTGCCAACATTTATAAGTGCTGCCTGTGATGGCAGCTGTTTATCATATAGCCAATGTATTGATTTAAATGCAGTAGCATGCAACCCTTAAAGGAGAAGGGTTTGATTCCTTTCTGTTCTTAAATTAGGTTAAATGGCATTGGTGTCCATATTTACATACTTGAAATGTATCAATCCTGAGCAGTTCTGATGTAAATCTGAGACTGGCTGATGGGAGTCCTGGTCTCAGTTATTAAAAAGGGAGGTCCAAATGGCAGCAGGGTGGCTGCTATGAAGTTCCGTTGCTTTCATTCTTTCCATCACATACCTATTTGCCGAGTGTCACACAGTCAAGTAATTGCTAATAAAAATGTTAAGCCAAGTAACTGTAGGTGTCCTTCTCACCATCTACACGTTCCAAGTACTCCTTCTCAATCAGAATGTCGATGCATTTCTGTGGGAGAAACAAACATAACCAGTGGGACACTGGCAGAAAAGCCCTCTCTGTATTTGCTACAAACTTTAAACAATTTTGGCCACTGAGGTTCATGCCAAGTAGAGGACAGGAGCAGGCAAAGGGCACAAACCATGGCAATTTGCACTCCCATCTCTGACCACATCCAAGTAGAGGACTTCACTAAACCACGAAACTGAATTACGCTCACTTGGTGCCTTTAATGACTGGGAGATCAACTGACCACCAGCATGCTGAGCAACTTCATAGTAAGGCAGCAAATAGAGATAAACCGAGATGCAGAGTGCTTACTGTAATGGTACTAAAGATAGCACTTGCAGTAACTGCTTCACGATGTGACTGGGTGCATCTCCTTCAGCACAGGTGCCAGTTTATGCAACTGCTCTCCACTGCCTGTTTTTTGCCCCACCTAACCCTCTGGTTGTAGATGTAAAAACCATTGGTGGGACCACTAAACAAACTCACGAGGAAACCATAATTAAATACAACGCCCCCCTTCCCAACATTTTTACTCTAGAAGAGATCAGGAAACTGTTCTATTGAGTGGGCCCACAAGCAGTGGTACTCCCACAACTGGCAGAGCAGGAACAGGAGGGAAACCTGGAGTAGAGGCTGCTGTAAGCTGGCACTTATGTGAAAAGATCATAGAATCATAGAATGGTTTAGGTTGGAAAGGACCTTGAAGATCATCGAGTTCCAACCCCCCTGCTATAGGCAGGGACACCTCCCACTAGACCAGGTTGCCCAAGGCCACGTCCAGCCTGGCCTTGAACACCTCCAGGGATGGGGACTCAACAACCTCTCTGGGCAACCTGTTCCAGTGCCTCACCACCCTCAAAGTGAAAAAC
>VUYV01000146.1:0-193382 GCA_008711295.1 Anarhynchus alexandrinus | reverse complement strand
TGCCCTTGGTGAAGCCATGCTGGCTGTCACCAATCACCTCCTTGATTTCTGTGTGCCTCAGCAGAGTTTCCAGGAGGATCTGCTCCATGATCTTGCCAGGCACAGAGGTGAGACTGACTGGCCTGTAGTTCCCCGGGTCTTCCTTATTTCCCTTTTTGAAAATGGGGGTTACGTTTCCCCTTTTCCAGTCATCAGGAACCTCGCCAGACCACCACGACTTCTCAAATATGATGGATAGTGGCTTAGCGACTTCATCTGCCAGTTCCCTCAGGACCCGCAGATGTATCTCATCAGGTCCCATGGACTTGTGCACCTTCAGGTTCCTCAGGTGGTCTCGCACTTGATCTTCACCTACAGTGGGCGGTTCTCCATTTTCCCAATCCTGGCTTTTGCATTCTACATCACGGGCAGTGTGGCTGCAGTCCTTGCCAGTGAAGACTGAGGCAAAAAAGTCATTGAGTACCTCAGCCCTGTATCTGTCCCGGGTAACCAGTTCTTGCGTTTCCTTCCAGAGAGGGCCCACATTTTCCCTGGTCTTTCTTTTCTCACTGACATATTTAAAGAAAGATTTCTTGTTTGTCTTAATATCCCTGGCCAGATCTAGTTCTATCTGGGCTTTAGCTTGTCTAACCCGATATGCAATCAAGCTACTATTTTACCACTGCCAACAATACGAAACATGCATATTACCACAAGAAATACAATATTTCTGGTTAAAATGTTTCCTACTTATTTACAACTCAAAAAATCTGTCCTTACTCATCCCATCTCCTTAGCTTCCCTTTATAATTCAGAAGCACGTATTTTGTCTATCTATATCCTCCTCACCTCCTGGAATACAGGTTCAGAGATGTGGTTCTCACATACCTTAATTACTGGAACTCGTGGCTTGAACCTTGAGGACAGCTGCGTTAGCACTTCTCCAAGCAGTTGCTGGTGTTTTAGAACCTTCCTCATTTTCATGATTCTCACAATAGCAGCCTGCACAGCAAAGGCAGAAAGGTGTGCTTAAGAGCAAACTACTTGCCCTTCTGGATAAAGCCATTTTACTTCCCTAGCAGATCATGTCTGCTAGCGCAGAAGCATCATTGCAGCAAACTTGAGTACCAGATGGGGACAAGCATACCTACAAATGTTAACTCCTCACGCAGACTTTAAGAACTCAGATTCTGCATAGCACACAGTCATCAGAAGTGGTTTTGACACATGCATTTTAAGAACTACTCTGCTTACAGTCAGTCATAACAATAGCACCAACTGGTACCAAGAGCAACGTGAAACTACTGATGTAACAGAAAGCCTTCTTTATATATTTTACTGTGACACACTCTTAGTAGTACAGTTGTATTTCCTTCCCCTGCCCCTTTGCTTCTCAAATGGATTCCAAGTGAACTGATAGAAAGCCACTGTTAAGTTCATACTACCTAGGTAGTACTAGTTTTCACCCAGGACAGAGGTTTGCTGAGCGTGCGCATCCACAGAACCCAAACACTCATCAACATGATGTTAGAACAAATGTGAAGAACAGTCTCCTATCATGCCTTTCTACACCTTCCGTTACAAACTCCAATCCCCTTTAAGAGTATTCTAAATACATTTTTAGCCCCAACACAGCTCCAACTGCAATGGCATGTTGTCTTTTATTAAAAGTTAAGAAAATCCCACAGTAAGCTTAATTAAAGGATTACCACGCTGTAATTCTAAGTTCATAGCATGGCAGCATTTTGCAATACAAGTCACCTGAATCAGTAGTTTCCTATCTTCCTCTATATTTTTGTGTGTAGTTTCTTGCTCCTGCTTCTGTTCAGTCTTCATTGGCACATTAATGTTTACCCTTAATTTTTTGCTGTAAAGAAAAAAAAGTTAATAGAACAATTAGCCTTTTTAAAAACCAAACACAAAAAAAGCCAAACCAAAAACCCCAAACAAAACGCAACTCTAGAATAAAAGCCACACCACCACAATTAATTTACAACAAAAGGGGACTTTGGCACTTCTGAAAGTTTTAGGCAATCTTATTTAAGTTTAAAAAAATAAATAAAAACCAAAAAACCACAATCAACCAAAACACCGCAATACCTTTTTGGTGGTTGGTTGTGTATTTCATGACTTACTGAATCCAACCTAGTGCTCTGTTAGGTCAAATTAGCGCTGCACAATTACACTATATTTGAAACATCTCTGTGTTTAGTAAGAAGCTTCCAGTCAGTCAATGGGACAAAGAAATTCAGTGGAAATAGAATCATCTTTCTGATTTACAGACAGGATTCTGACCATAATGTGGAGAAATCCATTTGATCTGTGAAACTGAATTCTGCCTTTCTTTCACATGCTCCCCAGTGCCCACAGCTGTGCTAGGGCGAGCCCACTACCAAACGGGACTGCTCTCAAGACAAGGTGCTGTGTCACAAGTGGGGAAGGTGCCTCACTCAGGGCACCAGGGAGTGCTCAGCCTGTTGGCTGCACTGGGGAACGCTGCGGTGGAGAGGGGATTTGTTCCTTTATTTAGCATAGACTTGAGTGTCATAAATTGGGAACCACTGAGCGACACAGTCCAGCAATGCTGAGCTGTTTCCATCACTGCATTAACAGAACTGACCACGAATTCTCAAACCTTGAATTACTGGTCAAGGAGGGAAGAAAGCAGATTAAGAGTGAGGTACAAGGAAACGTTTTAAAATGCTTCTTTCAGTTGAGATCTTATCTCCAGGAAATACTGAACTCCTCACTGAATTTATGTGTGTTCACATCTATGCTTCGGTAAGCATGATAGAAAGTCACCACAGTACTGTGAACAGCTTAAAATATACGAATGTTGAAAGCAACACTGGTTATAGTGGGTAATAAAACCTACTGAAAATTGTGTTTATTAATTTTTCAAATCACTGTACACTCTGAAGTTCTAAAATGACCCCGCAGATCTTCTCATGTTATCTCTAGTGGATAAACATTTAAGACTTTGACCTTTGCTGGTCGCTGTAGACTACTGTAACCTTATAAAATATAATGTATTTTGCTGAGTGCATGCAAGCCATGCAACTCGGTAAAAGCAGCACAATTTCTTACCAGAAATAAATTATACAAGAATTAGACAAGAATCAAGGAACAAAACAGACATATGAAAATATGTCCAGGCCTTGACAGACTTTATGACAAAGTCAAAGTCAGATAGCTGAAATCTTACCCATCCCCCCTACTAGCCAAACCTCTCCTTTAAAGCTGGTACACACTGGATCTATATTTGAATTAGCACTTGAACCCTGGAGCTTTCATCCCAGGTATTTTAGGTTTTACCGAAGTTTTGAAAGCAGAGAAGAAGGATGCATTATACACAAGTGATGCATGCTGCTGAAGTTTTTCCTTACTTTTTATAACCAAGATACAGTTTTATTAAGGTATCTGGTTTTAACTCCACCTCATCAACATTTGCATTTTCATCTTCCAAAACCTGCAATAAATAAACAAAATAAACAAATAAATATTCATTAATACATTTTGCTGAATGTGAAGCAGGTCATAAAAAAGCGAGAGTACTTACAAGCAATTTTGATTTCAACAGTATCTGTAGAACTTGTGCCAAGATATCCTACAAAATTACAGAAAATATTATCAGCGCAGACAGCACCTTTCTCTAACTTAAAATACTTCAACAAGAATACACATATTTAGACATGTTCTGCAGAACACTGCAAAATGAGTGGAGAAAAAAAAACGCAGTAAAAAAGTATTTCACAGAAATAAAATGTAATAAGGCCCTTTTTGGGTGTTAGGACATATTCCCCTTGCAGTTGGTAGATACCATCAAGTTCCTCAGAAAGACTAATTCCAAACAACATATCTTTCCCATTGCTGTTTTAGGAGCTATTTTGCAAGCAGATTTTTAAGTGTAAGAAATCATTTTTCCCATACCATGCAAATATAGATACCATGGCAAGCCTTAACATGCTTAAAGCAAGCACCCTCTGCTTTCTGATTAACATATTTTTCTTTTTGTGCTTGCACCAGGGATCTGTTCTGGTTACTGTCGCTTGTTGGTCACCCCGATGGCTACACTACTCTCGATGTTCTGTGCAGGCCTGCAAAGCTGCTATTTTACTACAGCGGAAATCTTCTGGGTTTCATGCAGTTAGTTTTCAGCTGTATAAAGCTTTTTATTCTGGTCCAACCATAATTTGGATCAAATATTTATTTTACATAAGTAAGTAAATATATATCTGTAAACAAGCACCTATAATAAATGGCAACCCCATACAACTTCTGGGTTTGCTGTAAACCATCGTCAGCAGTAACCTTCTAGATAAGCATTTCTGAAAGTAAAGATCTCACTGACTAGGAATTGCCTAACTTTCCAAAAGTCCCAGCAGACTTGATTCAAACCTACTAGTAAATGACACAGATGCCAAATAAACCGTGGGCCATAAAGTCCACTTGGAAAGAAAAGGAGGGAACCTTTTCCACGAGAGTGAGCCAATGAAACTGCAAATTTTACTACGTTCATGTATATAAGCCTTGAGATGCAAAGAAGAAAGGATGTGCAGATTTAGGGAAAATGCTGGTTTTCCTAGAATACTGTCTTTTAATATTAAAAGGTATTGAAAAATGTACTGAAGCGTACTGAAAACTTACTACCACAGCTCAGCAGCAAGCTAGACGATTCACTAGTCATGAACAGGAGCATATACATACTAAGATTCATCAGATGATTACGCAGTTATGATTACAGGAAAGTAAACCAGGAATGTAAGTTGACCAAGAATAGAGCACATCTGTCTCCTTCAGGACAGTAACCGACTCTGCCTTCAAGCATGTCTAATCCCAATTTCTTACGATAGCAGGAAGAGCCCTGAAGACCAAAAGACTTGTTCACAAGAGTGTGGTAAAATGTGCAAAGTCACTACCATTTTTATTTGAGTACTGTCTGTCAGCTGCTGCACGGTATAGGCATCTTCTGTGTTGTACTGCAGTAAAATCGCCATCTGGAATGTGGATGCCTAACAGATCCAAAAAAAAAAAAGAGAATGTAGGGAGAGGGGGGAAATCAGAAAATGAGAATGAACAAATGTACTTTCTGATTTTGAACAGCCTGAAATTCAACAGTTAAACACATATACTGGAATATTCGGAGAACAGAACAGCCAACTAGTGCTAATCATTACAACATACAGAAAAATCTGATGTTACTTATACAACCAGAACTCTACCTTCAAGCATCATCTAAACATAAACCTTAAGATTATGATCATTTAGCTAGCTGCAGACATTTCACCAAATCTTCTATTATGGTGTCAAAGCCTTATCTTTCTACTTGCTAATAGAATTCTAAATTATTTTCCTCTGACACTTCCTGACTCTTACCCATTTAATCTTCATTAAAACCTACACAGACTAGTGAATCCATCCTCACAACCCTCCCAACTCCAGCAGAATAAGGAAACCAAATTTATAAACAAGGCAGCTATCAGTGGCTTATTCACATCTGTCACCACAGGGTTAACATCTGTTGATTACAAGTTCAAAGCCTGAGATTATCTTGTTTCTTCTCACTGTTGTGAACTCCCCTCCTCTGTCTACTTTTTGAGAGAAAACAGACAGGAAAGTATAAGAAGCACGAGATCTTATGTGGAGAGGTTGCAGCTGTCTCACATAATGCAGTTCAACACCTGTTTAAACCACAAGTAATGTATTCCTTTTTCTAAGTCAATTTTCTTTTAAACATACATCTGAAGTATCATTACAGAAAATAAATCAAACATATAATAAAGGTTCTACTAATCACAACACCAACAACCACCTGGGAATGGCTAACATTTATGTTCACTTCAGTAATACACAGGTCTGTAGCCATCCAGTCTTATGTCTATGCTTTATCTTATTTAAAGGCAGTAGCGTTATTCACAGGAATAAAGCTAATGAATGCATGTGAGCATCGTAAATAGTAGCTAAACATATATCTGTGTGGATACATATGAACATTCACACACAGCCCCCAGTTAAGGAAGTGAGTGATTTAAAATACTCAATTGTGATACATCATTACATACTGTTAGTGAATACTTTGACATACAAATACAATACAGTTCGATTCACTGTATTATCTATTAAAATTAGTTTTTGTGCAGGCACAGGTATTCACATGAACTCCACTACTTCAACACCTACACACGTCACCATCTTAAACACATTTATCTGCACAATGGTCCTTTAAAATAAGGAAAAGCAATTATCTCCAAATGAGAACCACAGAAGCCGAGCAGTTCATCCAGATAACATAAAAGCCGTGGAGCAGAGCATAAACACACGTCTTTTAAATGATCACCTGCATTCAGTCCTCTGAATGCAATTATCACCAAGTGTTCCTATTGGCATGATGTTACCCTTACCTGTAATGTGTATCTATTTTTGAAACAGTTGGTAACCAATTCCCCTTTGGACAGCTGATACAACCACGTTAATTTTCTTCCACTATGACGACTGGCATAAAATGCAGTGAATCTCTGATAGCTCCGTTCTAACTGTATAAAAACAACAATAAATAAAGAATATTATTTACCTTCATTTACCATTACTAGAACATGTTCTGGAACCAGCAAAAGAGAATCAAATCTCATCACTCTCGACTGCCACGTTGTCTGAATAAGACAAACAGAAATCCAAAGTATTCAAATTCTTCAGACTGGATGAAAATTTCCCTTTGTTACAAATTTCCCCTTTAAAGTGTCATTAACAATACAAACCTAAACAAGCATTTAAGTTCCATTCTTCCTTTTATGATACATTAAGCAAGGCTAGAAAGGCGATTTCTTTTAATCGCCTTGATCCTCCAGGTATCAGCAGTTAAACTTACTTCTCATGTTAAGTATTCATGCCTTGCCTATTCTGGATAAGCATTAAACAGAAAACTAATGATTATAGTATCTAAAGATTTTACTGGACAGAGCCGAAGCAACAGCAAGAAAAAGTTTTTTTTAAATAAAAGTATACACAGAAAAATACATTAACAACAAAGATTTGCTTCAGTTACTGGTGAGTGTTTTGAAGACAGAGTCATGAACCAGGGTCTTCCCACAGGAGAAAACAGTTATACATGTGGCACAGTTCCTCCAGATCCTGTTCCAAATACCCTCCAGCCAAATAAGCAAACACCACAGAGACACTTCCAGTCCTCTCTGACACAACAAAAACAGGAGGAGACACCAGCACCAGCCTTGTAAAACAAATTTCTCACATGATCATTCCACGTCCGGGGGAACCAAGTGCAAGTGCCTCACCTCAGACGGCAGAGCAAACGTGCAGGACTGCTGGAACGGCCACGATCCAGAACTCAGCACCTGGATGCTGAAATCCACTGGAAGAGAGGTGAAGAGGCTGAGCTTCATTATTCCCCTTGCTCCCAATCCCCTCTTACACAAACAAGAAATGGTTCTGCTTTGCTCAAACTAACACTGTGAAAAATCATTAAGCTTTTTTTTTTTTATTCAGACCATAAACCAAAGAAATTCATATAAGATGTCACTGAAGTTGGAGAACTTTAGATTTGCTGTGACAGTAGCTCAATTTTCTCTCGTTTGTAGAGGTTATTACCCTGTTTCAATTCCCACAACAGATTTCTCTTTTAATATGCAATTGTAAAAGTTTTAAGCGTTCTTTTGTGTGTGTAACTCAAACTCATCACTCCACAGAACACAACTGCAAGAATAAACTTTTCACGTTTATACTTGCAAGGCATTTTGGGCAAGTCAGTAAGAATAATACAAAAACAAGTAAAATTTAAGCCAAAACAAATAATTATCAATTGTTTAAAGAATTTATTTCAATGTGCCTGAGTGAAAAAAAATTTTTTTTACAAAGAAAGTGACAGGGCTGTCTAACAACCTAAAACACAACATCCTTTTTTCCTTAATACTTTTACACAAGTATGAACTTAGGCCATGTTGTGCTCAAAATCAAAACTGTTTAGAGACAGACATCTTTCCAATCGAAAAAAAAAAAAGACAGGATTCAACTTAATTTAATTACATACCTAAACATGAGCTGCAAAATCAGGAGGAGGCTACCCATAACAGAAGATATAAAGTGCTATTAGAAGACAAAGTACAGACCTAAAAGACTAATTTAAAAATCCTAGCTATCTTGTCAAAATAATACTAACTCAGTTCTGGGGGTATGACGTCTAAATCAAATATTTTCCTCATATAGTTAGCTCTGTAAAAATAAAAGAAAGCTAAACTACTCAAGAGTAACTTAGGTAAATGTATTACTTACAATCTAATGGTTCTGAATTGGTCAGGTGCTTTTTAAATTGCTCATTCAAGTCCTTGCTTACACCAATATCTTGGAACATCCGCTGCAGCTTGGAGGTATACTCAAAACCACAAGCTTGCTGTATTTTAAAAGCACAAATATGTCAGCAAGACACATTTTTGACATTGGAGAATGAGAAGAACAAAGTATTGGAGCCTATTTTCTTAAAAGGCAATTTACAGAGTCCAGTATTTCCCTTACTCAAAGCACTGATGCCAGCTAGACATGCTCTTTAACCATCATCAAAAAATAAAGAAAATTTTGTTTAAAAATGAAACAAAACACACAACGAAACAGACTACTAAAAGAGTATTAGATCATATTTTGCTCGACCCTGAATGAACAAGGGTTAATAAAATAAAGCAACTTTTCAGCAGTCATTCCCTTGGGTAATTATATCTATGTCATTAATTTGGATAAGAATAATTAAGCTTAACTCCACAGGACAGACATGCAGTACATGCTCCTAGAAGGTTAAAAAAAAAAAGACCTAGCTTGTATATTTTTCTATTGTACATAAAATAATGACATCAAAGGACATACTTTCCAAGGCAGCCTGAAGACCTCCAATACAGTAGATCATGGGACAGTCACGCAATACTCACTTTTAGTTTAGAGATCATGCTTGCCTCAGCATCATCACTAGCACTGTTCTGATGTACAAGTCTTTTTGCCAGCATTTTAGCATAGAATTTTTGAAACACATCTTTATCCTCAATGTACTTGAAGACAACCATCTGGAAAAGCCAAGAGAATTTGTAAGAAAAAAAAAATTTCAGCATTTGTCTTGAAAAACCTACTTGAAAATGCAGCACCTACTTCATTTGAACTTAAATTTTTAAGGACAGGGTGTCTTGTTTGGGGTTTTGGGAGGGAGAAGTGGTAGTGTATGTTTGTTTTAAATGTGGATACTATTTTAAACACATTAACTGTATATTCCACATGTACAGCCCTATATATGAATAAATATGTAGTGCGTCTATGTAATATATATAATTGCTACAATATATTTTTATATTATGTTTCTATATAAAAATGAAATAAAAGCATAAATTCCATTTAGCCACTTCAAATCTGCTATAATAGGTTTTTTTAAAATAAAAAAATATAACCAAACACACAGAGATGAAGATTATTACCAAAATATTAAGTAATGAAATCAAACATACAAAATAAAAGGTTTTCTTTCATCTGAATTGTGGGACAATCAAATATTACTAACTTGTCAAAGCTTACACAGAAAAGAACTGTATTTATAGAGACCTCTTACCACTTGATTGAGTGTATCTTCCAATTCTGCTTCTTCTGGATTCTTTGAGCTGCAATTAAAGAAGTACATTTTTAATGAGTCCCAAAACTGCTGAATTAAAACAATGTATGGATGTATATGGAAATTTCATAAATAAGGAACACAGATTGAGTGGTTTTGGGATCAATGACTTTTAGAGAGGAAACCTTGTAATAAAATGAACACTTCTCTTCACTATTCCACATGTAAGCAATTCTGAAGATTTTTAAACAATAGGTTGAAGTCCTGGACCATGAATTGTTGGGGACTTCCTGATAGCCTGATACTTCTCAGGATTTACAGGCTTAAACATGGATCTCTCTTCCTGCCTTTTTTCTGCTGCTAAATGCTATCTTCATTTCTTATCTTAGAGTACAGTGAAAAGAAACAGCTCAGAGAGCTAAATCTTGATTGGCTGAGAGCTCAGGTGGCACCACATTGTTTTCCTCCATATCATGCTTGTCTATCAGGCATACCCCAAATCTACCCTGCAGAAAGCTAGTATTTATAAAGGGGAAAAGAAATCCTTCACTGAAGGAAGGAGGGGATGGGGAAGGGAAGAGTGAGCAAGTTCTTCTTGTTTTGGGTTCTTTGGTTCTTCCTCCCTCAAAACACCTAGAAGAATTGCCAGTGACAAAACTGACACCAATCCAGTATGAACTGAACTGATACCAACTCAATGTATGAGCTGCTGAATCATTTGAAACCAAATACCTTGATTAAATTATGAACCACAAGAGCTTAGAAAGTAGTTTTTGTCCTCCTCTATTTCTACCCAGATGAAAGAAGATACAGAGAAAACAGGAGGAAAGCAAGAGTTTTCATGGAAAAAGGGAATGCATGTCTCTTCTTTACAACATATAACAACTCAAATTTGGGGGGGGAAAAAAAAAACAAACTAAAAATGCCCTTCTGTTTTATTAAAAAAATAGAACTCAGTTTCCTATAAGGAAAGAAAGGTCTTGGATTTTTATTACTCCTCCCCTCTTCTTTAAAAAAGAAAAGTAAACTCCATATAATCTTTAGGAATGGTCCTATTGAAATTTTTGCATTCAGAATTTGGTATAATTAATTTTCTTGAAACATTAAGTTCTGTTTCTGAAGACACAATATAAAACTTCATATGCTAAAACCTTTTAAAACAAAAGCCAACGTGAAATATTAATTTGTCTTTGAAGACGTACCTTTTCTTTAGTAAAGAGTCACAGTATCGTGCCAGTAGCTCTGGGGATTTACTGGATGATTGAGCCATTTTTGTCACTGCATTATTATTTATAAATCGACCACAAGCCTATAAATCACAAAAGACAGTGAAATTTTGAGAGACAAAACACTGAATAGAAAAAAACCTGTTCACTGTATGGCACTACATATACTTACTTTGTCTAGTGCAGCCACAAAGCCAGCATCATTGTTGAATGCAGACATGACTAAAGCATTATATTTCTTATGGACATCCAACACTGTCTGTACGTACATTTTTGGATCCTGCAATAAAGAGAGATTGTTTTTTGCAACCCGCTGACTTTCTGCTTTCTACTGCCTCCAGAACAGAGCTTATTCACTGGCCTAAGCAAGTTTTTATTGGGAAAGTATATGAAGTATTAGAAATATTTTAAAGGTAAAATAGTATCCAGACTAGCTTATGTCCTATGTCCAGGACTGACTGACATTAGCACAAGCTTCCGTTTACAGCAAGCAGAGTGCAGAGTGTACTACATTACATAGTACAAAAGACGACAAAACCACTTACTCAACCACTGCAAACATTTCCAAGAAGGACATTTTCAAGGACATACGCTTAATTTGAACCAGACCTGAGAGAGCGGGACAATCGTAAAGTGGCAGTCGCTATAGAAGAAACCCTCAAAATAAATCTCCATAGTAATAATGTAACAGGTCTATCTCCTACTACTACAACTTAGTACCTATAATAAAAATTAGCTGCTCAACACCTAGTGGCAGCCAAATGCCAATAAAAAGTTTATGGGACTCACAAACTGAGTCTTAGATGCAATACTGATCTCTGCATTTCAATAAAGATGGAGTGGAGTCAAGAGTAGGAACAGTGAAGAGGAACCAAAACACTGGGCAGATGGGGCAGCTACTATACGACAGACTAAAAAGGCTAGAAGTCTTCAATTTGGAGATCAGAAGTTTGAAAGGGGATATAACTGAGGTTTACAAAATCAGGAGGATGACTGAAAAGATGAACGATAACTAAAAACCACATTTTATAACTATGGGGCACCTGATGATAGGAAACAAGTTTAAGACAGATAAAATTAAAGAACATCTCTACATACAAGGTAGTGGACTTCTGAAACTTGCTGCCTCAGGAGGTTGTTGGAAGCAGATAACATCAGCAGATTCAAGAATGAATTAGACAAACTCACAGACAACAGGAACATAAATAAAAGCTAAAAGAACTGGGCATGAAGGTACTCCTGTAACATTCCTGTTGTAAGAGTTCTGGATACTGGCAACAAATGGCAGAAGATGGGCAGGGTTGTATCAAGATCCTAAAAACCATTTTCTGTTGCCACTGAAGACAGACTACATGGATCACTGATCTAATGCCATGCTTGAGAAAGAACTGAGATTATTGAGAACCTCCCAGACAAGAAATTCGAGTGGACTTGAAGGACATTCAGACAGGCATCTACTGATGACAAGGATTAAAAAAAAAAAAATAAAAAACACAACCCAAAAACAACCAACCAAAAGCACTAAAAGCAGTAATCTTCTGACTGAAGAGCAGTCTTGTTAATATAGTTAATGGAGTCTAGAGCACAACTCATTCTGCAGTAAAATCTTAAATAGGTCAGATGAGTCAAGCTGGTATGACTATTTCTCTCCGCTGACTACAGAGAAACTGAGAAGCATTTTTCCAGCTGACTATCTGTTTAGACACAGTACAGATAAATTAAGTTAGGCAGAATCAATCTTACCTAAGCGTGATAGATGGCTAGCAAGGCAATGATGAATAGCAATACAGTGGAGTGAAGGATATTGGAAGAAGAGGCAAGATGGTTCCCAAGGGAGACAGCCAGAGATACTGTTATGAAACTGAAGAACAATCGTGTGGAAAAAGACAAGGAACAAAAGAGAAAGATGAAGAAACAAGAAGTGTCGTGATCAGGAAGAGTTTTGCAAATAGCTGGAGTCAAAAGAACAAATACATACAAATTGCAGGCTCCTCCTGTCTCAAAGATGAACTAATTCCTGGAGAAAGATCTTTCATTTTTCTGGGAAATTCTTCAAGGCCTAAGTACAAAGAAACTCAAGAGTGATGACCACTAGGAGAATGTGTCAACCACAGAGCACATCTGATTTCAAAATTTAAGGTGACAATTTAAGGTCTACAAATGAAGCTGAGGATTCCTGAACTTACTTCATGATTCATAAAAGATCAACACTGCTAAAAAGCTACACACTTAAAACTATAGAAGTGAACAAGACACTACACACATGTAAAACATTTTAATCTGTGCTATTTTACCATTCTCCATGCAGTTACTAAAAATTACTGCTTTAATGACAACTAGTATGAAGCTATTTCAAGAATATCTGAGGCCAATAACTGGTTAGAATGAACTCTGTCAAGAGTTGAGGGTTTTTTGGCTTGTTGTTTGTTTAGTGGCCAGCCCAGCCTAAACTGTAACAGTTTAATTGAACAGATTGACAGTACAGTCAGTTAGAAGAGACTTAACTGAAAAGTAAGACTCCTGAAAATTGGTTTTGTTCTACCTCAAACCAGGACATTGCTAGAAAATGTCATATTGTCTGTAGACAAAAAGGTTAGTAAAAGGTTTGAACAACTTCATGTTGCTGAGATTCAACCCCAATCACTACAATTAAGTCTGAAATTACAATTATGTGATAAAATTTAAAAAGCCAGTTATATGGCTGAATGACCACAGTGTTGCAAAAGACCTGACCTGCTCCTTATATTGTGCCCTCTCCAACCACTTCAGTTATCTCTTCCTCTTACATTTCTCATGCTTTTCCAAATAAAGTAAAGCCATTCACCAAAAAACTAAAACCAACAGAAACTTTCTCCACACAGTCCCATCCAAGCCAGAAGTCTGTAAGATGATGAAATAAAGTATAGTCCACTGGGAATAATGCTTCTTGAAACAGTGGACTTTCAGGTGTATTTGTAAGTGTAGGATGTTGTATTTGCACAGCCAGTCTTCCAAGCAGCATGACATCCTGACAGAGAGCAAAAACTCAGAAGGAAAAAGAACCCAAAACAAAAAAAATACCCAACCCAAAGCTCACAGTAGTAACACAGTGATGTAACTGTTTTTTTTAAGCCTACTATCAACATTTGAGAACTGCCTAGTCCTCACAAATTAAATCAGTGAGAGGGAAAACATAAGCAAACTGGAAATTATATCAGGAAGCATTCACCCTCCTCTAACGTAAAACTGGCAGCAACCACACACAGACTCATTGTGATGGGGTACTTGCATTTAGAGCAGCTTCTCCACATTTCTCAATTGCAGCTAGACCCTGATTATGAATGTGGGTTTCCAAAAGTTTTTTCAGCTCTCCAAGGCCATCCTGAATTCGAGATACAAGGTTATACATGCGTCCCAAGTCTGGAAAAGAAAAAAAAAAAAAAAGGAAAGCCAACATCTCCCATTTGTATTAGCTATGACTCCAATTTTCTATTTACAAGTTGCCAATAGGAGTTAAACATCCATCATCACCAAAACATACGTACAATTGCTCCAATAAACAGCCAGAAGATACTACAGCAAAAAATTACACAGTATAGCAAATCTTTGCACTAACCTGGAAAGCTAAGATTACTTAAAGAGAAAACTACCTGTTAAATATTAAAATCTGTTTTACCTTCACAATGCTACATAAATCTCAAGAAGAAAAAAGAAACAGTAAACAACTGAATTAGTTACTGTAAACTAATGAGGATATTTCACCTTGTTGAATCCATCTTAAGGTTGTCAGCTGCATCTAGCACTTCTAAAGCTTAAGGACTTCTCTGAAGGGCTTATGAGCAGTTTATTACCACCTGAGGACTATTAGATTAGATAAAACAAAGCAATCAAGCAGCTGTATCACTACTTAACTGTGAAATACAACAAGCATAACTTGATGCCTTTAATACTGAAGTGGTGACACCTTTATTCTGATCCATTTCCATTTAATGCTTTCCTTAGAACTTCAGCAAGCTTAAACTTTTGGATTTGAAAAGCAATCATTTTTTCTCTCTGAAAACCACATTTGCAATCTGAAGTTAAACTTCTGTAACAATGTCAGAACGCTGTTCTTTTTTCTAAAATTCTGTAGGTAAAAAGGTAGGCAAATAGTGCCACGCATAGACATAATAAGCTGCTGCTAGACCTACCTATATAAGGTAGGTCTATATCCTATACCCTATCCTATCCTATATAAGGATTCACAGGTTGGTCTATCAGGATGTCTGTATTTGGTGAAATATGGAAGAGATGCTACAAAGCCTCAAGGAACTTTTACATGGTAACTTCACCTAAATCATTATAGCCTGCTCCCAACAACCAATTATTTCTTATAGGTATCATGCTGATGTGAATAGGTAACACATGACAAATGTGCCCCACAACCTTTCTAACTAGTTGTGCAATGCAATTAAAAAGTTACAGAACATCAACAGGAGTGGCCTGTAATACTCATGTGCTTAACATACTTCACATGGGAGGACCTCAAAGCCAGTGTACTTTCAAGAGCAAAGCCGTAAAGATTTTAATTGGGAGCATGATTTTATTATAATTTTAGGATAGTCTGCAATAGGCTATTTTAGTATATTACAAATTTGAGAGTGAACTGATGATAGCGATTAAAGAGTGAATTCTAAAAGAATCTAAGAATCTTTGAAAATAAATGTTTCTAGTCTTGAGACTTCATGAAACTTAAAAAGGGACACAGAACTACTGTAATTTGCACAAGTGAAGCCCGATAAAAGGAAATATTTTGAAAAAGAAGAAAAAAAAAAACAGGCATTTTAAAATGCCTGATTAATCTTAGAAATATCCCAAATGAAAGTAAAACCAGAGACATATAACAAGACAGTGCCCAAGACACAAGGTACTTATTTTCCTTTTTTACCCCAACAAACTCACGGAATTGCATTGCTATGGTAAGTGACTGTATGCGACTGGCTCACATAACCCATGAGCCTGATAAAGTAAGGGGAAAAAAAGAAAAGCCTGGGAAGACCTCCTGAGTCTAGAATAATGTTCTTATTCGTTCTATTATGTCTTCTGACCGTAGAAATAGTAAAGTCATTTTGCTAGTTAACACCCACATGCACCAAAATCTCTTCCAATTACGGAGTAAATACATTTACTTACAAACATAAACCACAACTGACTCTTAAATACTAGTACAGGATAAAAATCTTCTGTTTACATTTGAAATCGGTAACATCTGACCTACTAATCAAGCTGAATTGCCCTTTTTATTTTGAAGCATCTCTTAGTTATCAACATGACGGTTATAGCAATTATTTATAGTTGCTCTTTTAAGGTTGATATATAGACAGAATCACAACTTTCAAACAAAAAGTACCAACAGTAATCATAGTATCTCTTAAATTCTGTCACTTTCTTAGAAGTAGTATTTCAGCTATTGAGCCTTACCTTGACTTCCTATATAGATTTAATTAATTCCCCAACTGCAAAAATCATAAACACCATTCACCCTTATTTGCACGATGGACAGGAATTATTTGCCTCTAGTTTTGACTGCTATTTTGTGCTAAGCATTAACTCCTGAAGAAACCCATAAAAACCTGTACAATCAAGAATTCCTTAAAAATATCTAAACTCTTTTATAACCTTTACTTATTTTAGAACAACCACTGAAGAAGCCTTTATTCTATGTGTTCTCTATGAAGGTATAAACTCGACCCATTAGTGGCACTTACGACTCATTTTCACAGCTAAAATTACCTCAGCATTTAATAATTTTCACCCTTTCCTAAATGCAGCTTTATGTATTTTATGTAGCATATTTTAGAAGCTCCTTATTTGCTTCTACTTGGACTTGTGCAAGGCATTTGACACTGTCCCACATGATATCCTGGTCTCTAAATTGGAGAGANCCAACTGCAAAAATCATAAACACCATTCACCCTTATTTGCACGATGGACGGGAATTATTTGGCTCTAGTTTTGACTGCTATTTTGTGCTAAGCATTAACTCCTGAAGAAACCCATAAAAACCTGTACAATCAAGAATTCCTTAAAAATATCTAAACTCTTTTATAACCTTTACTTATTTTAGAACAACCACTGAAGAAGCCTTTATTCTATGTGTTCTCTATGAAGGTATAAACTCGACCCATTAGTAGCACTTACGACTCATTTTCACAGCTAAAATTACCTCAGCATTTAATAATTTTCACCCTTTCCTAAATGCAGCTTTATGTATTTTATGTAGCATATTTTAGAAGCTCCTTATTTGCTTCTATTCCTCTTTTAACATTTTCTATACATACTTCTAGACAACTTTGATTTTAGAATTCTCACTGCTGACTCAAAGATCCACAGATTAAACTGAAACACTTGGTAAGACTACTGGTCTAATTTTTGTCTCACATCCCTCTCATGCAAGTTTCAGGTCCTGCTGGAAAGATGGCTCAAGTGCTCTTTGAAGCTCTTCCAGCCATATTAAGAGAAATCAAAATTAGTACTGTTTTGCCTTAGTATCTGAGATCGGAACAGGCTCCTTGAGGCAATACCCTCAGCCATCCCAATTTAATCAAAAGCTGCTTGTCAATCAGTTAAGTGTCTATCTTCTCTCTTAATCTAATTCCTGAACAAACTACATTTAGCCATCACCAGAATTTACATTATTCACAAACCATCAGGGAGGAGCTCTAAGCCTAAAACCAATGTTTGAATCTCCTTACCTTCATTTTTGTCAGCATCCAACAAATTCTGAAACTCTGTATGAAATATCTCCAGGTGTTTTTCAATAAGTACTTGCTCACATTTTCGTGCTAACTCATCTTGTGTGCTCTCATGGAGATATACTTGAACTCTACGCTGTTCCTCAAGAAGGCGAGCTTCAGCCTACAAAACAGAGAGATAAACATGAAACCTGTATTGAAGGCAGAACAGAAATCCAATAGCAGAAAACAGATGACTTTGTAAATTTGTCTAGAAAACAATGACAAAAAAAAATCAAACCTCTCACTAATGCAGTGTTATGGTTCAGCTACTTAAGCAGTTATTTTTCTGGGAATCATAATGTGACCCCCCATACATATAGAATCAATGTTTATGTCGATGATGTTATATACTGTTTAAATGGGGGGGAGAATCACAGCAAGACTGTTTTCCCATTGCTTCTGAGTAAGACATTTACAGGTGGAAATCTGCTGTCAGAAAAAGAGAAAGCTGCTGACATGAGATGCTGGCAATTTTAGCATCAGCAAGCTCTCCAGCTACAGAGGTAGTTTTGTTTAAGACAAACATGAATATACTTCATGCCTCCACAAAACTCAAAGGCAGAAAACTACAATTTAACAGTATGCCCATGACAAATTTACTTGAAAGTTCTCATCTACATTCTTATACAGAAAAGCTTCCCAATAATCTACAATCATTTAAATTACACTAGATTTAATTTGGCATATGAAATGCTACATACGCATCTTTGCGGCAAACTAAAATTCTAAATGCCACTCAAGGAACAGTACTTACACCAAAATGTAAAACTGAAGTTCTTCATATAACAATTACCTCTATTTTGTTTGCAAAAGTGTTAAAGATGCACTTTACAAGCCATCTGTAATTGCAGCACGTTATTACGGATAAAGTGTGTATGTCCCCCTACCAGTCCAAATTGTTTAAATTAATAACATCACCAAAAGAAAGTAATTAAATTAATGCATTTTTCTAGTATTTCAGAATATTGACTAAGCATGATAGATCATGTTAGGGACGACAACAACAAAAACAAACAATTTCACTGCAAGTACACTGCATCATACACAGATGGCTTTAAATAATCTCTGCCACTGTTAGCTTCAGTCATTTCTGTAATAATTTTGCACGTAGCTCTTGTGAAATGGTCCTGGATTACTGTCTCCTAGAGTTAAACCAGTGCAGGTCAAAACACAGGAAACAAAATCAACAGTTTGGGAAGGGATATAAGCTCCTGCTTCAGAGTACTTGCCAGTTTCTTACCAGTAACTTCCTTAATGACAGCAAATAGCAGCAAATCTTTCTGACAAATGCTAGAAACTGGAATCAGACTAGTAGGACTACTTATCTTACATATAACCAATTATGTATTTCTGTAGTTCAGGAAATTCTGCCACTTCTACTGCTGCTTCTTAAAATATCCTTAGACCTTCACTTTTAATGTTAACAGTCAACACTCACTTTGAGCTCCTTTATGAAAATAAACATTCACTGACTTCAAATTCCCTTATACTCCCTCACTTTTTGTGTTCTTATAATTCTGTTTTGCTTTTAAAGTTGTATTTCAGAAACAAGAGAATAAAAAGAGAAAAATATTTAGTTCACGCAACAGTATCTTTGGCTGTTTTAACTATGAAGATCTAAAGTTCAGGGGACAGTCTTAAGAGATACTGACCTTTTTTCCTTTTTCAGGCCATGCCAGCCTTACTCATGAGTTCTGGCCTGAGAAGAAAAATTCACAATCCTTCTCATCTCAGTAAGTCTGCCTTTATAACTACATACACATACCCTAATTCTAATTACAATTTCATTGACTTCTTAGTATGCCATATGACTGCTGGACAACTTGCAGCTTTTCACATCAGTCTCATTTAAGGCGTTTCATAACAGAGAAGAACCCTATCTCTAGCAATACTTGAGTAATAATTATGGGGGGTACTACTCTGTTCCAGGCATTTAAGTGGCATACAAGATTACAGTACCCAAACCAGAAAAAAGTATTAAGTAGTTTACAAAACTGCCTTGTCATGTTTAAGTAAAAAATGTTAAGAATTCCTTATGCACAACAAAGAAAGATAAAACTGAAGGACAAACCTATCTGAATTTTAAATTAACAGTTCTGAGAACTTGCACGACCTCTCTTGATCTCTCCAGCAGAGCATGCAGACTAGAGAGATCGGACAATTTGTTCCGGCAAACCAGCTTTTAGTTAGTTTCCCCCTTAGTTTGTACCATTTTGCAAGCTCTGATCATATTTACTGTAGAGTCTAATACACATCTTTTTCAGTTTCATCAGTTAAATCCCAGAAAATTAGTAATGAAATCAAACTGAACAAGAAACTGTTTTCAATGTATGCATGTTATCTGTAAGGAGATGTCAAGACAGCCCAAATAGCCTGTATACATCCCCAGTATATGAATGTGAGCAGAGACTTAAGACTACACACTTTCTTGCTACAGATTTCCCCTGCCTTCTGCTAGCTCTATACACGTTTTCAGCTTCAAGATCAGCTTCAAGCAAAGTGAGTTGCTTTTTTGTGGATTTCTGAAGTCTTGAAGATTGTTTGGGATACTATTAAGTTCTTTCTACTTGCCGCTAATCTCTAGTTCTTGAAATAGCAATGACCTTCAGACAGCTTTTTACTGTGCTGTACCAAGGAAGCCTGGATGAGCCAGTCATTCAGGTTATAAATGACTGAAATTCCCTTACTCGGTTTTTACATATATGTTTTAGGATGAAAGTAAAGACAAGAAATTGAAGGGAAAGTAGGAAAAAAATCATTAATTCAACAACAGAAAAGTAAACACAGGTAGGTCTGGGAACTACTGAGCAACTATCCCAATGAACTAAAAGCAGGATTCGTTTTACTGTGTTATTGCTAGGACTTCCCCCCCCCTTTTTTTTTTTTTTNTAAATCATTGACTTCAATGCCAAGACTCAGACAGGACATGTTCTGTGGCAAAAAGAGTTACACAGAAGAAACACAAAGATACTCCAGAGGGAGGGATGTGTATCTGCACATTACAAACTCAAAAAGCTCTCTTTTTTTTAAATGAAACTGAAAGGGAAAAAACAAGCAGCAATTCAGAAAGTGAGGAAATGTGCCGAGGAAAATATATAAAGCAGCACTTGTCCAAGATGGAAGGTGACCCATCTATTTCACATTCAGTAAGATTGACCCAATAACCAGGCTAGAAATAGTCAATGTTTATCCAGCTTGCTCTTAATTGCCCTTTCTGTGATCCCCCAAACGAAAGACTATCTAAGAATTTAAATCTGGCCCCTGTTGATCAGAAATATTGTGTAGTGTTCACAACATTAAAATATTCTGCGATAATTAAATCTAATTAATGATGTACTTCCTTGGCCAGCTTGCTCAGGAAGAGATTTCAATAAATGTGCCAACACACAGTTCCTTGCATAGGAACAGTAAACTTGTAGGTTTAAAGCCAAATGACTATTTTGGTGTCTTGAAGTCTAACAAAATCTGAATTTATTTTAAGATTCTCTTCTGTTTTGCCCATTAAGAAAGTTTCAAACTTTCATTGTGTTTACTGAAATACACTAAGGAGACAAACTTCAGACCAGATAAACATAGAAGCAAATCACCACAGGGAAAAAGAGAGAATTGTTTCTGTCAAATAATCGGCATTTGAGAAATTGACAATAAAAACCAAGAACTTGTATCACTTTACCTCTAGAAAATATCTGTATCCAGTAAATAATCACAAAGCTTATTACATAGCTTACCTTCTTCATGTACTCAGTGACTGGGTTTTGTTGCAAGAATTCAGTGCTTTCCCGCGTATAAAATCTCTCTGTGTCAGCAAGAAACTGAGATTCAAAGGATTCTTTATAGACAGTTAGTGTAGGTCCTTTTGCAAATGCATCATCTTCATTCAGTCCCAGCTCCACCACAGAAAAAAAAAAGAAAAAAAAATCAAGCAATGACAAAGTTGGCTTTTATGAAGTGATCTCTTGCAAATAAACAGGTACCCTCCTTCTATCTTACCTCAAAGTAATCAATTGTGACAGTATCAGCAGCACTTTTTAAAACTTTTAAAAGTATACATTGATTTTGCATTTAAAAAATAAGCAGCACGTTACTCATGTAAACTGCACTTTTTGATACATTACAAAATGGATGATAGGATTTGGAAAACTTCACTATCTCAAAAGCCAGTTCAAATTCCCCTTCCATTTCTTCCTCGTAGAGTTCCAGATTATATGCATACATGTTTTTTTTTAATTAATGAAACTGGTCATTAATCTGCATGGCAAAACTCTCAATTTCATGCAAATGGGATAAAACAATCCCACTCCACTTTGGAAACTGCTATGCTTCCCCCCTTCCAGATTTAGCTCCTAAATAAATGATTCATAAACAATGAACACTCTTGTCTACCAGTTGCGGTTTCAAGCTTTACAAATATGGTACAATCAACTGTAATTGTGTCAAGTGTCTCTATACACATGAAGTTAAACAATATATAAGTGTGTTTATTTTACTGTAACAATCTTTACTAGACATCCAAGGAGGTGGGATACTACTTCTGGGCTCTGATAGAGGATATATATTTATTTATTTTTAAGACAGTAATAAAACCTTAAAGAAATTTCATTTACCGTAAGATTGTACAACTCCACTGATCAGTCTTGTATTGATAGTTTCACCATTTCTTTCTTTTTCAATCAATTTCAACACAGCATTTGTTACCTTAGAAAACAAGGATTAAAAGTATGTCAAGCTCAGAGAAAGCAGCTGGTCGGTCAAGCACAGTATTTAATCAGGAGTGTATTCCTATATTCAAGATAAGTCAAGCCCCTTGAGAACAAAATTTAAGGACACCTGAACATATACATTTCCTACAGACATCACAGAGTATGCTACTCCTTTAAGTTCTACAAAGTAATTACAGTCCGATTAGAAGTGAGCCGTAAAAGGGTATGAAAGTGCTTTGTTTTGTTTTGGGTTTTTGGGTTGGTTTTTTTTGTTTGTTTGTTTGTTTGTTGGGGTTTTTTCAGATTTCAAAAAGCAGCTTCCAAACCAAACTTGTTTGTTTTATACCTGAAATACAATAAAGCTTTGTAGTAGAGCTGAACTAACCGCTTGTACTTTACACAAAGAAAGCCATCGACTTATGCTGATAAATAACATGTTGCAACTACTGTTCCCCCATACTGATTTCTAGCTAATATTTTCATAATATAATACAGTCTTTTCATCATGAAGTACTGCTACGTAACAGTGAAATCAACATACATACAATATTTTGTTGTGATGGAATGTCTTGTTTTATATTGTGCTGATTCGCTAATTAAAAATATTTGGTTGATCTGAATCTCCCAGGTATCAGTGTAAATTTAAAGATTCACAGTAACATTAGAAGAGACCAAAATCCCAGGCCCGTCACTATCTGTTCTCACACAATCTTGACTCTCAAACCTTAAGACGTTACTGTCAGCCTGTACTCCTGCCTGGCTTGAGAACAGCTGAAGCTGTTACTTCATTTAAGACGAGCCCCTCTCAGCAAAGAGATAACAGAACAGTCTTGGTATCAAGGTTCAACCACACACACACAGAAAGGCTCACTCCCCGCAAATATATCTTTTTAACATCACAAAACAGGGAGCAGAGGCTCCCTTTTATTTTCTGGGTCTGCCCCCTGACACCCATCCTCCAAATTCTCCTTGAAACAGTTACTAACAATATATAAAATTAAGCCTATAAAATAACACTACAGTTATATATATACCTGCTTATTTAATGGCCTGAATAAGCAGTCTCTCCAGGTCACCAAGGCAAGCTAGAAGCAAAGGAACAGAGATAAAAGATGGAAAAAAATTTTTTTTTTATATACACACATATACATGCAGGGTAACTCCTTAAGGAAGGCTGATATAGTATGCTAAATAATCAGAACTTTTTTAATGATTATATTTTGGCACACACATTTCTCATGCAACAAGACTGTTTCACAATAAAATTACCATTTCCTTTATTACTAAAGCTACCTAAGATGTCCCTTTCTCTGACAATGATCCACTGCCAACTCTGAATACTAACAAACCCTGCAAGTTACTTTGACAACATACAGCCTTTTTTTGTTGGCAATTTTCAGGCTGACACACTCCCTTAGCGTTAGGCTAGTGAAGTTAAGAGGGGGGGAAGTAAGGATACCAACTGTTTTTCTACCATATGCAAAGTTATTTTAGTGAAGTGGTAAAGTAACACATCACATTCCTAATGCTTCACCAACAAGGACAATAATCATCCTTTATAAAAAAAAGTACCTTTAGTTATCTGAGATACAGAACTCCTGCTATGTTCTTCCCTTGCTTATATTACTTTACATTACAAAAAAATTGTCAAGATCACATATCAATCTTTCAGAACTGTACCAAAATAACTTATATTACAAACCAAATGTTGACTGAATCTCAGCAGCTTTGATGCTAAAAAATTTGTAGACATGTAATGAAGTCAACAGAAAAAAAATGCAATTTACTTCTCCATTCTGTATTTGAAACACTTAACTGAATTCTAAATGGAATGACAAGGCCACACTGATACACACATGTAACAGTATAAGCATCAAATATTCAGAAACAGACAACCCTCGACACCCTAATAGTGGTAGTCCCAACACATACAAGGCAGACTGAACATCTCACGGGTTTAGACCCATGGAATTTTTACAACTATACTGGGGTGGGAGTATGGAAAGGGGGCAGATTTCCACTTCGCTCACTTCTTCAAAACTTCTATGAACTTCCTACAAGTTTCAAGGAGCAATGTGTGGGACAATAATGCAAACATGACAGATCGAATGGATAAATCACGCGCTCCAGAAAGCTACTTACTGAATAAATTTCATATATTCCTTTACGACCTTCATCGCACTCACGACGAACCCAATGTCGATTGAGGTAGGCACATATCCCATTCAATACTTTGCTTGAAAACCTATAATCTTCCCACTGTTGAGTGTAGAATTTCAGCACACTCTCATCCATCAAATCTTCACCATCCTAAAATAACAGTTTGCCAGTAGCGTGGGGTAACTTTAAGGCACAACCAAGATATATAATGGTGTACAAATTGACTGTGTAATAAATCTACACCATGCCATGTAAAAAA
The DNA here is from genome assembly GCA_008711295.1 of Anarhynchus alexandrinus. Lineage (NCBI taxonomy): Eukaryota > Metazoa > Chordata > Aves > Charadriiformes > Charadriidae > Anarhynchus > Anarhynchus alexandrinus. Next base: position 168,711 of record VUYV01000146.1, on the reverse strand, counting down.
AAAAGACGATAAAGCTGTAACACATGGAAGTTCAAGCATTGTTCCTAAGTGGACAACTACAGCTTGAATGGACAAGGGAATAAAACCAGGAGTGCATTCTGGATAAGACCTCAGAGACCTTTATGCAGCTTTATAAATTAATTACACAGTAGACTTGACAGGACACCAAGAATTCTTTTATTATTGCTCAAAACTAAAATCACAAAAGTTAAAAGCATGGTTCCTCTCCAAAAATAACCAAGAACCACTCTCTTACAAAGCAGCCCAACATCCAGCTCTGTTAGTAGTTTATTTACTGAATTAAACTGATGGCTACCATCAGGCATTTTCAACATTACAGGCAATCATTTTTTCAGCATTACTAATATGCTGGTTAATTAGTTAAAAAAATCTAGCTATTCTTGTTCAAGACAAAGGACAGCTTAAGATTACTTCTATAAAACACAGAAACGCTGTTTTGGCTTGAAGAGGAAAAGCAGCTCACAGATACACTTAGCGACTGATCCATGCCTGAGGTAAAGCCTATAAAGCACTCTAATGGCTAATGGAGACAAAAACGTATTTCAAGATCATTCAATTTACTTCCAGTGGCTGCATACACCTCTAGGTTTGTTGATACAAACTTTTCTCAACCCAGCCCATATTATTACTACAAATGCAGACTGATCTAATGTCCCATCTTACCTTAAGGAGATTTGTCAAGTAGTTCTTCAGAAATTCTTTTAGCCGTTTGTACAATTCCAAGCCAACAAACTGAGCACCTCCAGGTGTCTGGCCCTTTTTCGACTTAGAAGGCGGTACTCCAGCTCCCCGTGCTTGATTAGACTGGTGTACACTAGTACAGTAGTTATAAACATGACTGACAGGAAAGTTAAGGAATATGTATGTGCCAGCATGACACATTAAAAATACAATGAAAAACAATATGTTAATTTCAATAAGCTATTTTTATGACTGTAAATGACTTAAGCATAATACAAGATGCATTAGCCCACATAAAAATCAAACCAAAGCTAAGAAAGAGGTAATTTTCAGCAGAATTTTCTCGGGCAGAAATGTGTCAGACTGCCAAGTGCACTGCAAATACTGACGCCAACATTAAATTTACCTAACGCTTACTTAACAAGACCACCAAGAAAACAAAGCATTGGAATTCACTGATAAGATTATTTTCAAGGTTTAAATGTCATTTATTTGATGTATTATATTGGCCTTCTACAAATACATAAGCTTTCATTTGAGCAGGAAGAAATTTCAACACCGGCCTCAAGCAACATTCAGTAATTGAAAACACAGAGGATAGTGTTTTTGCATTCTTTCAAACACAATCCTTTATAAAGACTTGGCCATTTTACACCAGCAGACAGGGGACAAACCTAGAAAGCAGTAATAGTGAGATAAACAAACTCAAATGCACACCATAAGATGAGATTTACCAGTTACAGGCTACAAGTACAATCCCAACATTTAAGTATGTGGTAGCAATAATTTTTCCTCTTATACTGATACAGCCTGGAAGACTTGCTGTATCTGTTAACATTTCAAGAAAACATTCTGTTTTCTGATCTAAACCATTCAAATATTCAGAATTCTTCCAAAGTAATAAGTGGAAGTCACATTGCTCGAAACACTTCAAATAAGAAAACATCCTGAAAGAAAGTGCGCTCCATAAACAAGGAAAATAAACTAGCTTGGTAGCACTCAAATTCAACTTGATGAGGACTCAGATCTGACAACAAAAATTACCCTAATGACTCACCCAGCAAACGATTGCCCAACAGGAACAAAGCTACTGAGCACTCACACTTCTACTAGGAGTCCGAGGACAGGCTTTTGAGTCACATCCCTTGTTAGAGAACACTGTATTAAGCAATCCAGAAGGTCTAATTTGGTTTTAACTTGTGTTTTAACTAATGGGCCAAGCTTTAACCACTAGACAGGCTTCCTCCACAGTATGCCACGTATTAGGAAATTAATACATTACTGAGATTTGCCTTTTATTTTTCTGTTCAGAAGGACCAGCACAAGAAAATGGAACACATCAGCACAATTAAATACCAAGGGAATTATAAACCCCAAATATATAATGTATTACAGTCATTATGAAGAGACTTGCTTCTAGTATTTAAACAGTAAAGCTCAAGCAGAAAAATCTCTTAAAATATCCGGTTAACTCCCTAGCAACTACTTAAAAAAAAAGCTTCACAGACAAATCATATCCTTAAACTGGGTTTAAGGATGAGTATCCTGCATGCCACCAGGAACAAGGCTCACGGTCTTTGTGTCAAACTGAAAGGAAAGCCTGCTCACAGTCTATACTCATGTACTTGTTCAGAAAGGCATCACATTCTGTTCAAAAGAGTACATGCTCTTCGCTTAAGATCAACCTTTTTTGAAAACATACAGCATACATGTATTTCTTATGTTACCTCATCCAGGTGCCAAATAATTAATTTCCCACAATATCAACCAGTAACATAAAATCTTTGCTTGTGCTTAGCAACCAAATTTTTATCAGCCTCTTATCTCAATCAGCCACTTATTTCCTGGACATTAGTGATTTCTTCCAGCTCCTAGACATTTGTTTGTTCAACTTTCCTGGCACTGTTGCTACTTTTACCATCTACATTTGATTTCAGAATTCTCTGTTCAAGTGAGGAATGCCACACAGCACAACAATTTTTCTCTAGATACAAAGCTTGCTTTCTTTTCACAAAGAAGAAAAGCAGGGCTTACCTCACAGTTTAACTTTAAAATAGTTAATAGAAGGTCCTCTGAATTGTGTATGGAAAGTCTCTCCATCACAATAGGATTGAGAGAAATTTCATACTGCCTGATGAAAATATTCTTTCTGTTCTCCAAGAATAATCACAACAGCCTTCAGAAAAATAAAAGACCAAGTTTAGAAGACACAAGCCTTTTTTTAACCCCATACATTATACAATTAAAACGTTCCTTGTAAACACTGAGAGAGACTGAGACCTTCTGTCCATGTCTTGCAGTAATCAAATCAGAGCTGGAGTAAAAATATACCAGTAATGCCCATCTTTACTTGTTATTCTGGCTTGAGTCTTGCTAGTCAAAGTGGCCAAGACAGAACTTTTGAAACACTCTAGTTCAGTTGTTCTATGCAAGTCAAACTGAAGTTAGTTTGCCTGTACAGAAGGCAGTTTGCAAGTGTAAATAACTCTTTGACATATTAAACATAAAAGAATACTCTCTCACACTTTATTTACAATCTGTGTCCCCATCTGCTAAAGCCAACCACTGACAGAAAGACTGACATATTCAAAACAAAATCAGACTTGCACTGCTTACTATGAAGTACATGACAGTTCATCTGAGAATCACAAGGGGAACACTATGAAAAGAATTCTTGGTTGCAGAAGGCAAACTAATCCCCTCAAATGCTTCGTATGCTGGAAGCCATATACATATCCAAACAGCTATTAGAAAATATTTCTGTGGGTGTTTGCACAATTCTGCAGAGCAATTCGCATACTGCAACAAGTAGAGAAGTTAATTCATCAATAGAATACTTTGCACCACAGTGAAGCTGCGCTGCACCCCAAGCTTCTGGCTGCTGAACTTCAGATTTGGCCCAGAAAACAGACAAACCACCTACAGTAGGAAAAGATCAAATTCAGTCTCCTTTAACTTCTACACCTTCCTTACAGTGAAGGAGAAATGACATTTACTTATCCAAATTAAAATTTGAAGTAGAAGACTGCAAGGAAGTTTATAAATTGATTCACCATTGTGCTGCTAAAGATGAAAAAATCTTTTTCAGAACTGTATTCTTCTCTGAAACTCTTCAAAATGGGATACAAGACAAATTAATTTTACCACCTTTGTCTTCAATATAATTTACACTGCTTTTGACAACCTTGACTCAGTTTCTAAAGCCGGACAGTGCAAAGGAAAAAAAAATTCCCATGCTGCCACACTATAATGAATTTATGGCCTTGTAGGAGATCATTTCCACTGAAAGAAACGATCCTGACCCACCCAGAGGGCTTATTTGCCACCTGCTTTTCCAGTAGCATGGGAGTTCATACAGGCAACCAGTGATTTGGACTGGGGAAGTGACTGCCGCTACAACTAACCATTGTCCCTGTTCCCAGATCCTTTGCAGAGCAGATCTGAACTTCTGTGTCCACACAGCAGAAGTGAAACAGGCTCTTTCAGTAGTAGTGCATGTACTTTTTGAGCAAGTACACCATCAGAACACAAGCTTGAACGTGCCACAGTTGCCTGTAATCTACCCTCCGCCCCAGAAAAGTACCAAATACTCCATACAGCATTTTCTTCCTCCAGGAGCAACTGCAAACAGAAATTATGTGAGACAAGTATCAGTTTTGTAATTCAACACACAACAGGAAAACACTCAGATTTTACACTGATGGGTACAAATTACTCAGTTTGGCATGAATCCCTAATCTTAATTTTTTTTTATAACGAAAACAGTTCTGCTGAGGTAATAACTGATTCCCCTTTCAGCAGCACAGCTGGATGCCCACAGTTCTTCCATTTGGCTATGAAAAATTAACATAACTGGGATAAGTTTGCTTGATGAACAGATATGTAAAATTAAAAGGAACTGAAAGGGAAGCAAAATTAATACAATATAGCACAAAACTATAGAGCAGAGAGAAATGACAACAAAGCTTCTGAAAAGGAGCAAACATGCAACAACAACAAAAGCTGAACAACCCTCTAACCAGAATTTCTCTCATTACTTCTAGTGTCTTTATAATAGAGATCAGTTTTAGGCATAAATTTGCTGTTTCACAGATCTTACACAGTAATTAACTCTATGTTGAGTGCTCTGTCACCTCAACAGCTGGCCTAAAGGAACAAGTTGAGACTAATTCCACTTTTGTCAAAAATTTGTCAAAATTTTTCCCCTAGATTACACTAAAGGTACACAAAAGCAACATAAAGAAAGTTACTGAAAATACCAATAGGAAAAGTGCCAGGAAACATTATGGAAGTTTTGTATTCTTGTAAAACCACTTCTAATACAAACAATACAGCTTATTGTATTTACTAGAGAACAGCTTTACATATTTTCTTCAAAATTATTAAAGCCATTTCAACTCCTGTGTGTCCAGAAGATTAGACTGTGTGAACCTTACAAAACCACCTCACACATAAGTAAAGCTGCTAAAAGAAGTGGACATGCCTACGTGACTTTAACATTTCATAAGCCAAACAGATGAAAGAATTTTGCACAAATTTTTGAAATGAGGTTGCCAAAAAGCAATCACTTTTCAGAACAAGTACTTTAAACACCCACTTTAGCTTTGTGAGGAGCAGCAGTAAAACAAACAAACAAACAAAAAAAACCAAACAAAAGAGAAACCCTCATTCTTTTCAGGAAGGTACCAGCAAGAGCCTATGTTCAGTTTGTTATCCAGTAAGGAAGGGTTACCCCCAGAAAGCATTTCAATAAAAACAAACAAACAAAAAAATTAAGAACCTGCCCCCAATCCTACACATTCTCCATTTGTTTTTCAATACACTTTATCCTAAGATCAATTACACATTTAAGTCTTCAGATTAGATACAACTGCAATGTTAAATCATCCCCATTTTAGTCAGGGGAGGACTGAGACAGAGACTGAAGGAGCTATTACAGCATCAGCCATGCAGCTGCTACAAAAATCCAGGCATAACTGAGCAGACACGTTTCTACAAGTCTGCGATCGGAGAAACTTCCAGCAAAAGCCATCTGAAGACTAATAGGTAACTTCTTGTTTCCCTCTTCATGGCATAAACTTGAAAGAACTCACATAGAAGCACCGAGTTACAAGGAAAACACAAAGTTTTAAGTCCAAATGCATATACAAAGTGTACAGTCTTTATGCCAGGAAGTGTAAGAACCACCATAATTGAGGTTCCCTTTAAGTTTAAAGTTCTTTGCATTGACACAAGTTGGTTTTGTACAGAATATTCTTGGTTACTATAAAAAGCAAGTAGAACATCAAGCGATCATTGTGGAGAACAACATAAAAAAAGGAACTGATCACACTAATATAAACACGTTTTGCACTTTTTTCAAACTGAAGCAGCAATTTTTATAAATATGCACAAAACCACACAATTATACCTACCTTTCCACACAAGGAAAAGTATATTATGTACCCTTCAAACATGTAAACAAATACATTTACTTCTACCTTCGCGTTCTACACAAGCACTAACATGAGAAACACTATGAAATAGCATATTGAATATAAGCAGGATTAATACTAGCAGAGACTGCTTTGATGTATCCATAGTGACCTTAAACAATTTGACATTAAAGTGAAAGGATGGCTTAGAGTGAGAGAATATCAAGAGAAAGTGGAACAGCTTGAGGTTTAAGAAGTACATGCCCTAACACCCCAGTATTTTTTTTGTACAGAAAAAGCATAATAATCTGTTCAGGAAAAAAAACAAAAACATACCATGCTGCCTGGTAACAACAGATTCATGTGATCAGAAAATAAAAGACACTCACAGTTTTAATATACATCTGCTGATCTGAAATCCTACTAAAATACAAGAATTCCAGTGAAAGCCACTAGGACAAGGATTGCAACAGAAGCAACTAAAAAAGACCTTGGCAAATGGATGCCAAGAGAAGGGCTTCACAGTTTTGCTTGGGCAACATGTACTACTGGTGCTGAATCTATCCACAAGTTAAAAAAAAAGTTAAATGTATTTATAAATTCTATTTTATGAACAGACATATTATCCTGAGTCATCTGGTAAAAATGTAAGTATACTTAATTATTTAATGTTTAATGTTTAACACAATCTTTTCCTTTACCACTAACTAATAACTGAGAAAAAAATCCCATCTTAGAAAAGAGATTCCAGTAAACTTCTGTGATGTACAATTATCTACATTTGGTATAATGGATAATCAGTAACTACCACTTCATCAAAATAAGTTAACGAAATTGAATCACAATAAGCAAATTCAGAAACAAGGAAAAAAAAATTAATAAAATAATGAAATGTGACAAAGCAACCTACCTTTTACCTAACCTTACTTCAAAATACTTAAAGCAATTACTTTTGAAAAGAACTACTGTGGCTAATAATGGAACAATAATATAAAAAGCACTTTTGGAAAATCCAATATAAGGGTGTAAAACTTGAGCAAATTTTAGTCATAGTAAATTCAGCCATTTTACTTCAAAGTTTCAGATGAGAGCTATATGACAATTATGCCAAACACAACTACTAAAATGTATTCTAAGAACTGTCGAAATCAGCAGTATGATTTTTACGTACACAACATTAGAAGACTTTGAAAGTCAATTTGGACATTGCAGATGCACTTCTTAGTAAAACAACCATACCTACCATAATACTGTATACTCTTCTTCTTACCAATTAAAAGGTTTTAAGATATCTTCATGTAAATACAAACCTTGTTTGTTATAAATTAATGGTAATTGGAATCTTTAAGCAGCGTTATTTTTCCCAACTGATTTTTTTTTTTAAATATTAAAACTGGACAAAAAGGTTCCCCTGTTCTGTATGGGCATAAATTAACTACACTGTCTAAAAAAATTCCTTAAAAATGCTTCTCAGGTTATGTTTTGTAAATCAAGACAGTGAAAGCATGAGTTTATGCCAAAAAAAGTAATTTTGACATTTCAAATAAAAAGTACACACACATGAAATAAAAACCCACCACTAAGCTTTCCATTCACCAATCACATCTGGAAATTGAGAAGCTGATGTGCGCTTGGAAGAAGAAAGTAAGAATTTCATAGTTATTCAGCTTTTTGTGTAAGCCACTAAGAAAAATTATGCTAGTTTAATATAGGGCAGGAAAGTTGTCTGATAGTCTAGCACCTGGTCTGAGAATCTGCTTAAGATACATAAAACAAGAGTAATAAAATCCTTTCATTCTCTCCACTGCAGAACTTAAATCCAAATGTATGTAAAATCCCAACTCATACTCTCAGACCGTGAGGCCTGAGGAAAATAAATTGCAGACTCATCATACGATTAGTTTGGAAAACAGGCATCACTTTCTGCCCAAAAAAAAAAAAAGAAAATTAGTACAAGATGTACAAATATTTTTTCACTGCCAAATGGAGTTTAAGAAGTGGCCATAAAGACAAGTGACTTACAGCAATATAAATACGAGTAAGCTGAGTAAGAGTAATTCTAGTAAACAAAGTAATAGGTCTTCCACCAACAATTCAAAACAGAAGCTCACAACTTGCTACACACAAGCACAGTTCTCCCTCAGACAGACTAACTGGCAGTTTCCTCCAAATACTCTAAGTGCCACAGAGAGATATTCTGTATACATTGACACTACAATTTCATTACTCCTTGACTAAGTGCAACAAATGGGGTTCCTTTTTTGTTGTTGCAGAGCAGTGGCTTGAACTTTGCATGAAGTAGAGAGAATTACTTCTGAGTGAACCACCCTCTCAGGTGCAGTGTACCCCAAATTGCTGTTGTCTTCCTGAGTTCCAGGAGTGACTGATTCCTGAGTGACTTTATCGCTGCTCTAACATTGACTTTCACAACCTAGTCCTGTGGCTAACAGCCTCAAAACTAATTGCCACCAAAGGAAAAATAGGGTAAAAATGCCCTTCCCTCACAACATTGGTAATGCTGTTAGGTCTACTGTTCCTAGAAATCTAGTTAATCTTATTGACTATTTCTCTTTTCTGCATGAAGTCAATGCTTGGCATGTAATTCTATGCTAGCTTGCAATACAGCCTGTCACAAGACGTCATTTACAATTGCAGGAGCTACTAGGCTCCTCAGTACTGGAATTTAATAAATATCTGGGTAAGGGACAGAAAAGCATTCAGATAAAGGATTTCATTTTCAAGAATCTCACACGTGGGAAAACAACAAAAACAAAACAACATAGGAAAAAACAAAACAACGAACACACAACAACAAAAAAAAGTCTCATCTTCCACAGAAAGCGCCAGTCTAAAGGAATTCTGTTTCTATATGGAAATTGTAAATTCTCAATAGGAAACAAAGAACATACCTCAGAAAGTAATTAAAGTACATTAGTACATTGATCTTCATAACCACGTAAGAAGTCGTAAATAAAAATATCACAACTTCCATAAAGGACTGCTCTTCTGGTTAGGTGCTTTGGCACAGCTGGCAGGGCAAAAGGAATCACAAAGGTATATGCAGTACTGAAAAACATTTGGTAATCATCTGATCTGATGAAGAATACACCCTGCAACCAGGAGCACAAATGAATCTAGATTAGAAAAAGTAGGGATGAGGACCTTGACAACCACCATTCAGAAACAAGATTTCTCAGTTCATCTCTTCAGTATTATGATCTAGAAAACCCCTGGAATAATCAACCTTTCTTCTCCTGCTGGAATGAAGCAAAGAAAATCACCTTAAGTACAAGCTCTGGCCTGTGGTCAGAGACTGAATCTAGTGTCTCACAAAGAGAGACACTCTGAACAAAGAAAATGAGTGGACGTAGAATGGAGGTCCAAACTGTCCGAATTGCACAACTCTTCCAATTCTTTCCCAGATTCACTTGAACAAGGCACAACAAAAACCTCCCCATGCCCGATCAATTTTGACTGAAAATTCAGTACCAGATACAGCACTAAATGCAGGTTTGCTTGTATGCATGGTTCTCTTCCCCTTATAAATTACAGGGATGAAATGGAATTCACTTCAGAAGCAATACTCTGACAAAAAAAAAAAAGAGGGGGAGAGGGCAGAGGGGGAACAAAGGAGGATGAGGAAATGACTGAACTGTTCACTGCATAAGATTTCCAAACTGCTGTCACATCCAGCATCCTTATAAGTAGAGCTGATGTTCAGACCAATTACAGCTGCAGCCGAGACTCATCTGCATCTCTTCTGCTTTCCAAACCAAGCTGTTTGATAGGCAGAGCTTCCTGGAATAAGTGTCTGTCAATCTACCTGACAAGATGTACACAAAGACTGAGCAAATGTGTTACAGATACTGCGTCTGAAAGGGGTGTAATCTTTTAATCACAACTTTTGAACATGTGCACCTGGTATAGGATGCGAAGTGCATTGTCATCTTCACAGCAGATTAAAAACTCTTAGCCTAACCAGCATGAAATATTCTGAGTTATCAGACTACTAAATTAACCCACAAATGAAAGACAACCACCAAAATCTCCCACTAAATTAACTCACTTATGAAAGTAACAAAACCCATCCTTAATTTCAGATCAAACAACTCCTTGAAGCAGCAACAAGAAGGAATTGAGTACTTAATCGACAACATATCCCTTTTACAGCTTCATTCCAAGAAGATTTGAGAACATCAGAAGGAGAGGAAAAAAAGCAAGTGTTTTAACATTACAATTATAATAAGAACTTAGTCTTCAGCTGCCCTGCTTGACAGACCTCACAAACACGAATATATTAAAGGCACTCAGAAGAAAAAACTCTCTCAGAGGTTCTACTGCATGTCAGATTTCTATCAGACATTCAACTTTCACAGACTTGTTTCATTCAGTCAAGAACAATACTGAACCAAGTACTGCAAGAAATCAGTCATTTTAAGTCTCAGGAAAAGTTCTGACCCTAAACCAAATGTTATTTCATCTTCCCATCACTATTAAAGAAGTATCCTAGAAACACTCAGCAGACTGCTCAGGGCTTTTCCCACCCCCCTAGGAACATGAATTCTGCAGGCACAGATAAGATCACACATCAAGTCTGAAAGTACATCTGCAGAAAACAAATTTTTCTATCTCCTTAGGAAGTCCAGAGAACTACAAAATTAATTGCTTTATAGCCTTAAAGCTCCTCTTTCTTTTATAAAACCTCTGTCCTTTCAAAATAATTAACACAGACTAAAATTTGATATGCAATTCCAAATCAGTGCCAACAATAGCTTTAGACATTAATTTATGTATCAGCACAATAGCCTTTATTAAAAAAATCTAAAAATTGATAAAGAAAAATAGCAGAACTACTTAAAGATAGAAAAATTTATTCAGTCATCATTTCTCATATCATACGTCTACACACTTTGCTGTAGCACTTAAGCAGTCCTTACTCTACTGAGCAATACAAAGTTACAAGAGTGAACACAGAACAAATGCAAAACACAGGTGGTTCCTCACCAAATCCATTTACATGCCACTTTATAAGTGGAACATAAAAGAAGGATTTCTCGCTTTCCAAACAAAGCGCTGAAGTCAAACACTGAAGCTAAAACACAGCAAGAGGCAAATCCCTCCTTCAAATTAGTTATAAAAGATCCTTATGCACTACCTGACAGAAACAAGTTTCCTACGCTCCTTCAGAGAGTACTTCAGCACACACGTACAAGGATGAACACAACCCCTTATAACTCCTCCCAGAACGGGGAGATGCTGGAAAATTTCAATAGCTCTCTGATGCAAGCTAGGAATTCAAGAGACATCCACTGGGTGCATTCTCACTCCAGCTGGAAAATTATAAAACCAACTCAAGGGTAAATACTACTCTGAGGATGTAAAGAGAAAAATTTTCCAGGTAACCAGACATTATTACCAATAAGACCTGCAGCATTATGCCAGAGACTAACATACAAAGGAAAAAATTTCTATTTTCTTTTGGTGTATTGTGGACTCAAAATTAGACCTATTAATAAAAACACTTTAAACATCTGCTCTGACAAAGATAATAGTAGTCAAACCTGAAATTCAGAGGTAGCCATAATTATGAAGACAGTTTTCCAGACAACAGAATGTTCCTGCTTATTTGCCAGTAAGATTAAACAGAAAAGGCTAATCTTCAAAATAAAAATACATTCTTAAAACCCACTAAGTCAAACAGTTATGAAACAATTTTGAGTTTAGAGAAGTAAAAAGCTATCCGTAATCTACTAACAGTGAAACTACTGGCTTAGGCATTAGGATACGTGTAGAGTTCCATGTATCTGGATTTTGCCATACTTTGTCTGGTGTAAACCTGTTGAATTCCAGCTCTTAGGTCATCCCATATCTGGTCAAGACCGATCTGTTTAAGTCCATGCGGGTTCTGACTCCTATTCGATGACATTTTGTATTTCCTGTAAGGTCTTCCAGTGCAGCAGCCTGAGATCTGGTTATTTCTCCATCAGAATCACAAGTCAAGTAACATTCTAAACTCAGTTGCAGCAACTCAGTAAGATATTCTTTACATATGAAGAGTGATGTTTCCCAGGAAGACAATCTGCAAAAGGAAAAGAAAATATACATGTTATATGACAGTTCAAATTCACTCACACTAGGGAAAAAAACCACAAAATTAATGATTTCATGGAAACATTTTAATTTACACAGATAAGAAATCTACGATGAGATCTGAAATACCAGAACCAAGGAACATAATTTTGCAATTCAGCAATCCACTACAAAACGTGATTGCTAGTGCCCACATCTGCCCAAAGCCTGTAGGTACTTAGGCAGAAAGAAAGAACAACTAGTGAAGTACACAAAATAAAGACTGCATGATTTGTGACTGAAAGAATAAGAAATTAAGAAAACGCACTACTCCCATGAGTGTTTAAGTGCACAAAGTTTGGGAGGTAGTTAAAAGATGGTTATCAGTTCATCAGCCTTGTAAAACCACAGAGCAGGAACACAGTCACCTGGAAAGGACTACTGAGAATGTTAAGCAGAGAAGATCCATTTTTACACAAGTCCTTAAAAATATTTTGCAATTTTAACATGTTTCATCCACCATAGAAACAAAATTAAGAAGATACCCAAAAATGACAAAGGAGGTAACATGATTTAAAAGATTAACCCACAAATAACAGAGTTATAATAAGTTAGGACCAACTTACTCTTACTACAGCCTTTCAATGTGTAAATGGAGCTTATAAGAAAGATGGAGAAAGACTTTTTACCAGGGACTGTAGTGACACAAGGGTTTTAAATTGAAAGAGCGTAGATTTAGACTGGATGTAAGAAGTTTTTTACAATGACGGTGATGAGACACTGGAACAGGTTGCCCAGAGAAGTTTTGAACACCCCTGGAAGTGTTCAAGGTCAGGTTGGATGTGGCTTTGAGCAACATGATCTAGTGCAAGATGTCTCTGCCCAAGGTTGGACTAGATGATCTTTAAAGGTCTGTTCCAGCCCAAACCAGTCTGTGATTCTATACCCTACAGCCCATTCACTGAAATACTCAAAACACACTGAAACATGATCATGTTTTGCCATGCTTCTATAGACAAGAATACAGCTTTATGATAAATCTGTCCTGTAATGGAGCCTGCCAGCCAAGGCTTGCATGAACTCCTCCATAATTTCAAAGATAGTATGGCACGAGATCTGATAAATCCTATTATTTGTTTTTGACCTTTGAGCAGCAGAAAATAAAGATATTCCTTCAGGATCTACAGCATGTCATAGGTGCTTTGTCACAGCCACTTCCAGGCTATTGCATGTTCCACTCCAGGTTTCACACTGTTTAAAAGATTAGATATTCTGTTATACCCCTCTGACCCCCGCCCAATTATTTGTAGGACTTCTCTTCTGCCTCTTCTCCTTGACCCTAAAAAGGCCAGCTAAGATGGAGATATATCTTCAGGTTTTTTTAGTCAATGACTGTCTTGCTGCAGTAACACAGAAGCTACCACTCCTCATAATCCTTTACTATCCATCACCCATAAGCCTTTAAATCTCAAGCTCTAACTAAAAAACACTAAGAAGTGCTTTCATTGTATCAATCTGAGCAACAAGTATTGTCTCATTTCAATCAGATAAAAAATGCTTCTGTAGCTAATTTTTCTTTTTACATGAGCAACAATTACTTAGAAGATTAGATGGAAAAACAAGGTTCAATCAATATATATTAAAACATACACTTAAAATTCAACCTTGCCATTCTATTTCTATAATTACAGCAAACTGGTTATTAAAGACACATGGGAATAACGCATCATCATGCTGAAGCGTAATACTGATCATACCTTGTTTGTATTTAACTTCTTTAATTTCTGGAAATCGAACCTGCTGCAGTACTAATAATGATGGACTTCCATGACTGAGCAATAAAAGCCAGAAAGAACAAAGGTCCACAAGTGGCCATTCGTCTCTACTGCAGGAAACACTCTATGCATGTTACACACCCATGATCTTGGACTATGATCCTAAGTCAGCATTGCAATAAAAAACAAGAAAATTAATTTGATGTCTACAATCCAAGACAGAAGAAACTTTTTGGGTCCTTAAATCAGGTACTATTTGAACTCTCCACAGAAGCAAAAGAAGACATGGTTATAAATCTACAACTCTACTATGACTGCAGTATGTGTAAAAAGTAACTGACCATTACTCTCATATTAATCTGCAGAAAGCAAGCAGCCTAGAATTAGGGTGCATTTTAGTAATAATATTTTGGTGCAACTAATACAAAATACTTCAGTACTGTATAAAAGTTTATAACAAAAAGCCAACCCCTTACTAGCTAGCAGAAAGCATAACCATTACAATAGTTCACAACTGGGCCAAGGACCCTTCCCAGGCAGTCCACAGAGAGGAGCACCAGCCAGGGCTCTTACTCAGACATCTCTCCTGGTGTCCATAAGAGGTAGCCACCCTTCCATTGCAAGCCTGCGGTGACTGGCTGCCCAGCAGATGTGGAGTTTCCCCCTCTACGACGATGGAAATAAAATTTAACTTCTCTAATTAACAATCTCCTAGTTTTTATGTACCATGGTACATCTACAAATACAAACCTTTTCCCAGAATCCTTTAAACTCGAGGTGTTCTTCATTCACACTGTACTGATTTTCCCTCCCCCTGAAGTCACCCTCTGTATGTAAGTCAGGATGTAGCCATTAAGAACAATGCCATGAGAAAGAACTTAATTTTGATTTTTATTTTCTCGTACAGTCCACTACATAGAAATATTCTTTATAAGGAATATATTCCACTGCATTTGACAACATTGCCTCACTATCCCTTGGCTGGCTTCCAATTTAAATTTCACAATTAAGGACATGAATACAGAATGATGGCATCATGTTACTAACTTCCTAGACTCAAATAATTCACTTCTTCCAATTAGTTACTAGTTAACGCAGTTGGGAAATGAAGCAATAAATGAATAATGCTGTGAACTACTACTATTTTTTTTTTTCAGATTTATTCATGGGCAGAAAAATAGAAAAGTGATTATTAATATATTACCTTAACAGGAGTAAAGTTTCACTACACAATACTTTAACCACTAAGTACAAATCNTAACTACAAAATCATATTTATGAAAGCAACAATTTGTACTTAGTGGTTAAACTAAGCTATGGTGTTACATATATAGAGAGAGGAGGGGTAAAACAAGTCTTTGTTACTCAGCACAGTTATTATTATACACAAATGCCCAGTGAAAATATGAAATTCTATTTTATGTGAAAATTGTAAGTGTAGTTTTCAAGATTATTTTTGTGATTCACGCACAGAAAACCTCTCCTAGGCAAACAAATCTGGAAAGTTTAGTCTGGTTCACAGTAGTTACACTGCATCTCTTTACCCAACATCCCAATTGCTAAACTTATAAAGAGGGAGAAAAGAGTTTAGAAGTCTACAATTTCTCAGGGCCCAGGCTGTGCACAACTGCCTCCCAAGAACCACAAATTGCTACAGGTGAATTAAAACCTCAGCCATAAGTCATAACCTTTGCACCAGCGAGATCTCTCACCTTCCAAAGTGCTGCTGGCAGGACTATGCGTAAGTCAGTCTGGAACTGACCATCACCATGCTTTCTCGCCCAAACAGATCAAACTTGCTGGTGACCTGCTTTGTGGACAGGACCACCTGCCCAAGTTGCAACATCTGCTCTGTAGCTCTGGACCAGAGAACCCAGAGTTCATTATATCTTCAGGACCAGCTATATTTACATGAAAGAAAATTAATCCCGCAGTTTCCAGCCAACAAATACACAATTTGATGCAGCAGTATAACGGCGTTCAACACCATCCTATCTTTCACCCCTGCATTTGAGCACTGCAATTAAAACACTGTCAAGCAAATCTGTCATTTCTGCCCATGCTAATTGACAAAAGGAGGTAATATTTCTGCCAAACAAAACTGACATTCCTGCCCATGCCAATTGTCAAAAGGACATAATATTTCTGCCAAAACTTTAGGACAACAGCCTTGAAGGGCAGAGGCAACTGCTTTTCATTAC
This sequence comes from Anarhynchus alexandrinus, assembly GCA_008711295.1. Lineage (NCBI taxonomy): Eukaryota > Metazoa > Chordata > Aves > Charadriiformes > Charadriidae > Anarhynchus > Anarhynchus alexandrinus. The sequence goes on along the minus strand of VUYV01000146.1, from coordinate 152,550 downwards.
CCTGATGGGGGGAACACGACATGACACACCTCATATGCAACGAAACACATCACATTGGAAAACAGTGGGTTTGTTTTTACTGATCATCTATAATAAACAGTATTTTTTAGATATCCCATCTGAGGAAAATTATGTGTATGCCAAATGAGGCCTATAAGAAAATCTGAAAGTTAACCCTACTTTTATCTAAAAAACATCATAAACCCCACTGGATTTACAGCATCTCAAGCCATCTGTTGGAGCAACTACCTCATTTTTATGTCCTAATACAACATAACTTTCAGCTTCACAGCTCCAAGGTCTATGCATCACCTGCTGTCCTCCCACAACCACTTATTTCTCAACTACAGATTTCAAGATAGCTTACTTCAATAATTACAGATAGAATTTGAAGTTGTCAGCTTCTTGGCCCATTGAGGTCCAGAGCAAGGTTTTCCAGCTGACCCAAGAGCCCAGATAGCATTTTTTAAAGACAGAGTAGAGAGGCACAGGACCTACACTTAGTCACTTCCAAGTATTTTATCCCTCGTCTAATTTCAAACATGAGGAGAGCATTCTTGTCATGCCTAATAGCATGAGCTAAAGTGACCAGATTTAATCATACTAAAACCAAACACATTAGGGAAGAGAAGAAAGTTTCATTCATAACCTGTGGTGGAATGAATGCCATTAAAAATAAGTTCAAAGACCTTCAGTGTTACGAGGTTTCCAAAGTTCACAAGTGTGTATTAAAAGTCAGAATTTTACCTCCGTACACTGCCTCAAATCCATTTTCTAAAACTGAATGCAAATTTCCTGGTAACAAAAATACAGTACAAGTTCATTTGGACACTGGCTGCAGTTTGACATCTTTTGTAAAAATTGGTGCAGTTACTATGTTCACTTAAATGGCCACTACAAGCAAAAGACCAGCCCTCTGTGCTGAAAGGATAAAGCATAATAAACATTTAGTGTTCTTTAATGGCTTCAAAAGACAAGAAAAAGGAGCAAATTTAATATAGCCACACACTTAAAAATGCAAGCTGAAATTTCTCTTGCCAAACTCTTTCCTTCACACTTTTCCAGCCTTAACTTCTCTAACTTACTTTATCCTGCTCTCCTGTTGCTGTATTTCAGCAAGTCTGACCCAGAAATTCAACAGATGCTCTTGTAGTCAGCAAACAGCAACACTCAATAAGGTTCCCAACCAGTTTTACTCCCTCAAAGTCTCTGCTACCTCCACACTGAGCCAAGGCAACTATTGAGGTTATTTACCCAAGATATGCAATACCGATTGAACCAACACCATACAACACAAGCACACAAAAAGTATTATCAAAAAAACTAAAACAGAAGCACATTAAACACTACCTTTGTTCTAACACAAGCTGTTTGTTTGTTCTTACACTATTTTAAAAACAACTTAAGATACTGGATGCTGGTTTATACTCAAGTTCACATAAATTTCAAAATCGCTATGGTTGAAGTGACCCAAAAGTATTACCATATCAAAATATTTGGCAAAGTTTTGCCTTACAATAAGCATCCAAATGCATATCTATTGTTTTCAGTGTTAGGCTTGACACAAAACATACCAAAAAAATAAAACAAACCCTCTCATAACCAAATAAGTCAATTTATTATTCATATATCCTCTCTTACCAAACACGGTCAGTTTCACAGACAGGACACTGCAAATGATTCATCCTACAAACCAGGCTTAAGATTCCTCTTGAAGTCATGCAAACACACACCTTTTAAAAAAGACATGTAAATGCAAAGTACAGAGTTGAGAACAACGTACCTCCCTCCACTGCTAGTTAGTTTGTAAGATACAACCTACGTGGTTAATGCAATATAAGCACTGGGGCAGGGCTGGGAGACATTTAAAATTTCTCTTTGCTTTCACCTTTTACTTTTTTGCCTTTACAATTTATAAGTTATTTCTTGGAATTTTTTTTCCAGGTTAAAAAACATCTCTTTAATCCTAAAGGACACAACCCCCATTCTAGCATACATTTTTGTTTGATGGAGTGGAAAGAGACAAGAGAAATAATTCTACTTTGTCCCTGTAATCACTTGCACTCACAATTTATGATATCAAAGACACGTTTTATATCCAGGTACCTGCAAATACATTATTTTGTGTTTACTTGACTTCAGCTGAGGTTACCATTATGAGCTCAAAACTATAATGTAACACAGCTTAGTTGAGCCATGGTCCTGCATGCAACATTTCACAGCACTGAAATTTCTGTCCAGAAGTATTTTAGGTCACTAAATACACAGACTATAAACTAGGCAGACGGTTTATGAATGTGAAGTGACCCAATCCTTACAGCAAAACTAGGAGCAAGTGTAATGTCCTTAGCACTTTACATGCTACAAATGTGTAATTAATCAACATTTGGAGAATCTCTCTATAGCAGACATTTCCACTGTGCCCCAGCAAAATGAAACCACAACTACTGTAAAAAATGGTTATTCCAGAAATCATATCAGTACCAGAAGAGAAATAATAGAATCTTTTCTCCCTTTTAATATCAAAGATATTTAAGAGGCAAATTATGCAAATTACAATGTTCATTTCCTCTGTATTATTACAAAATACTGAGTTACACGTAGTGTGAAAAACTATAGCTTATTTTCAAGAGAGTTCAATTTAGTTCATCTTATTATGAGAAAGAGGCAGATGTATACATGTGTACACTCCTCCCTTGCATAAGTTGTCTTTTGCAGAAAAGCATTCTGCGCAGCATTTAAGAAGAAAAAAAAAAAGTAGTTTTGAGTAAAAGCAAGTATGCTTAATTTGCCAGTAGTTTAATACCAACTTGTGTAAATTTGGTGTAAAGTTTGAGCAGTTGCTACTTTACCTCAGTGACAATGCCTTCATTCAGGGCTTCAGTGTTCTTTTTTAACTAAAGGAGAGTAGATTTAGGCTAGATATAAGGAAGAAATTTTTCACAATTAGGGTTGTGAAACACTGAAACAGGTTGCCCAGAAAGATGGTAGATGCCCCATCCCTGGAAACATTCAAGGCCAGGTTGGATGAGCAACCTGATCTAGTTGAAGATGTCCCTGCTCATTGCAGTGGAGTTGGACTAGATGACCTTTAAAGGTCCCTTCCAACCCAAACTATTCTATGATTCTGTAAGTTCACTTTTTTGCTGTTCAAGTAATCCTTATGTACAAAGTTTGTAGACTACTCCTAAACTGAAACATCCTTTCTAACCCGAGGTCTCAGGCTTTCTTGTGCTACAAACAGGATGCAGACCCTACAATGTTTTTTAACCAAGCTTGCAGTAATAAGCTTCGTAGCTTCTTAAAACACTGATTATGCTCAGCTCTTACACCTCGGAAAAAGGAAGGCTGCAGACTAGGAAAAGAGCAACACTGTGTGCAGAGAGAATCAAGTCGAGATACGAGTGCACTGAAGAGGAGGAAGAAAGGTATACTCAAGGCCCATTCTCTTGTGTAATCTCACTGTCTCTCTAGCTTAAATCATATACAGATACAACCTGCATTAAAAAAAAAACAACAACCAAACCCACAACAACAAAAAACCCCAAATACACATAACCCTTGAAGGACAATGCACATGAAGATCCATTTCTTGAATCAGCCAGGAAGATGCATAAGAGGAAAATGAGGGAGGACAAGCCATGAAAACACAATGCTAGATACCCAACATGCCAAGCAGAAGACAGAACAATACACCTTTTTTTTTTTTTATTCTAAGAAAACAAGAACAAAAAAAAAGAACAAAGAGAAGGCAGCAGTGGGGAGTCATATCAAATCCAATTTAGCAAAAACAAAAACAGAAGACTCTGGAAACTCTGAAATACCTTGGGCCAGTTTAGAGACCTTAATGATCCTGCACGGACAATTCTTACACAGAACTGCTTTCCTAAAAGTACTTGCCAGCCATCAAAACTTTAACCAAAATTCAACTTAATAAGCTAAAACACCATGATCCTAATGATCTCCACGAAAAAAACCCTTGGTATGGTCTTACAGTTCACTTCAGACACACCATGATCTCTGCCAAAACCCGCAGGGCAAGCCTCTGAACCCCGACACAAATTCTCCTCCATTATAACAGCATTTAGTGCACCACAACAAGCACTTTCATACTGATCTGTTAGACAGAAACAGGAATTTTCACCTATAACAATTGTTTCCATACGAAGTTTTCCCATGGTCTTGGAAGGTGGCGATTCTTATCAGTAACTTTAAGAAGTATTAATGTCAACAAGCTTAAAACAATTCTGACTGGAATCTCTTCCCAACAGCTTGCTAATTTTACATCATCTTCCATCTTGTTACTTTTGCAAGAGCTCAACTGATCAAGGCAATGACGTTTGCGACTTCAATTTATAAATAAAGATTATGGTCACACTGATTCGTCTTGCGAACAGTCTGACATCTTCAGATCTTCAAATATACCACAAGAGCATGGCTTAAATACTGAAGAGCTTCCTCCTATATTCACCTTCGTGCTAATGTTTCACTCAGAAGCGACAAGGATTGCAACTGTCATATAGTTAAAACAGTCTACAAATCAAGGATTGTTGCAGATACTCGCATTCATTTCCTGCGTGTGACAAAATCACTACCCTGCAAAAGCTGGCCCCTCTTTTTTTTTTTTTAAATCAGGTCTATATTAAGTGCATTAATAGAACTGCTAGTGATCTAGATTCCTACTATGGTATAGTGCTGCAAACACTGCTAGCAATGAACAGTACAGCTCCTATATATTTCATTTCAGATGGCTAAATATTGACAAAGTGCACTTACTTCCAGAGCCAGCCAGAAAAAGAATGAGAACTTTCTCATTAAAGCCTAGACAGGGATTCATACACAATTCTCCTGGTTCAGCTATGAAATCTGAACTGTAACAGCCCTAACTCACAGCAAAGAATTTATACCTCGCAAAGAGTTAGTTCCGCATAATTTCAGTATTATTTTCAGAAACTTTTTTATCAGTTTTGACCTCAAACAACTGCAACAGGCATGCCTGGTACAGAAGTGAAACAGTTTAAAATAATTTTGTAAAAATTGATGCACATCCCTAACAGCCACACTTAAATCCTGCTTCTTGTTGATTTAGCTTGCACCATTAAGTTTTAAAGCTAATCTTGCATTAGAACCTACCAAAATCCATTTAATTAATTTACTTAAGCATATATATACATTTTGATTTTATACTACTCCTATCAGTGATGGCACTCTAGCAAAGGCACATTTTCAGAGATAACAAAACTTTTCCAAAGTTATCTCTGAAAAAAGCACAGTAAGAGAACAGTCTGTTTTCTTAAGAAAATGCAGAAAATTTTAAAAAGCATTTTCAATTACACAGTGAAAAGTTTCTCCTTTGGCTACCCAGCAGCAAGCAGAACATTTGCCCATGGCATTATTACCATGAAAAGCAGGATGGAAGGACTAGCAGCTAACAAAACAAGAACTATTTCCCATAAGTCTCTTTTTTCCCCCCTGAATTCAGTCCTCCAAACTTTAGATAAAACCTCCAGATGAGAGTCTCCACTGCTCTGAGACTAGAGGAGCTTGCAAATTTACATATGAAATTAATTTTAAATTACAGAGCAAAACAGGGTGAACTAAGGTCACACCAGCAGTCTTACTTCTGAATGCTAATGTACAGTAAGATATTGTCCAACCTTAAACACACAGAGCAACAAAAAGCCAAGTTATATCAGAAGCAAATTAAAAATACAAACAAGAAGTTTCTGAGTTCAGCTATGGCTGAAATTGCATCCCTAATAACCCAAATTCTTGGAGCTTCCTGCTTTAAATTTAAAAAACCTAACTTTTGTCTACCTTGTATATTAATGAATCAAATACATGTGGGTCCGAGTAGCAAAACCAACGTTATCTCCACAAAAATGGTAAATGAGAAGCATGTCCATGTCTTCAAAAGATCAGTACGTTACCAGAGCAGAGTGAGAAGCTGCCCACACTGCAAAAACTTTCAATCATCCTGATCCTCACCACCCTATGTGTGAATAAAAAGTTTGCATTTCTCCTTCACTGGAACACTATGTTTGAGACATACAGCAACATTAACTAGAGCAAATCTAACAAAACCCAAAGACAAGTAGCGTTTTATATACCTTTAGGTACTTCTAATTTAAAGAAAAACAGAAGTCAACATAGATCAGTATTGAACTGATATTTTAATCTAGTGCAAACTACAAAGCCATTCAGAGAAAATATTTTTGACCCTTTATTCTTAGTACTGTTGTCAAGCAATGCTTCATACCTGCTAGACCAAGCTACAGCAGTGAAACCTTCTGAGTCCAAAACCGGAGTAACCAAAAGGGCAAGGAAAGGAGATGACATTATTTTTTCCTGAGTTTTTGGAAAAACATCACATCAAAATTATACTGTTTATTCAAGAATCACAGAACCATAGAACGATTTGGGCTGAAAGGGACATTTAAAGATCACCTAGTCCAACCCCCCTGCCATGGGCAGGGACACCTTTCACTAGATAAGGTTGCTCAAAGCCCCATCCAACCTGACCTTGAACACTTTCAATGATGGGGCATCCACAACTTCCCTGGGCAACCTGATCCAGTGTCTCACCACCTTTATCATAAAAAATTTCTTCCTTATGTCCAATCTAAATCTCCCTCATTCAGTTTAATACTATTGCCCCTTGCCCTGTCACTACAGGCCTTGGTAAAAAGTCTCTATCTTTCCTGTAAGCCCCCTTCATATATTGAAAGGCCTCAATAAGGTCTCCCTGAAGTCTTCTCCAGGCTTAACAACCCCAACTCTCCCAGCCTTCCCTCATAGAAGAGGGGTTCCAACCCTCTGACCATTTTTATTGCCCTCCTCCAGACCCTCTCGATCAGGTTCCTGTCTTGTGCTGGGGACCCCAGAGCTGTATGCAGTGCTCCAGGCGGGGTCTCACAAGAGCAGAATAGAGGGTGAGAATTACCTCCCTCGACCTGCTGGTCATGCTTCTTTTTACAAGTCCAGGATACAACTGGCAAACAAGGTAGGGCAATCTTGAGGATAAAGTAAAAGAGGAGCCAACTCTGGCAAAAAATTTACATCTGACTCTATACCAGTTTCCTGAAGTGCAAAACGCAATTAATATTTTCCTATTTTCACAGTAGCCTTTGTTTATTTTTTCAAGGCTCACAGATGAAGAAGGATTTTAAAAAACTGACATTAAATAAAGTGGAATGTAATATATGCTTGGTTTATTTAGAAAAGTATATTTAATTTTGACCTGCATCATTTATAAGAAGAGGTGAGGTAGCAACGTGACGCAGTTCACTGCTGTGGCATCAGAGGTTGTGTGGGTAAAAAGAAAACTGTCAGAAAATTACCCACTGGGACTATGGGAATATGCACTATTTCCTAAAACAGTGCTTTTTCCCAGCAGCTGTACAGCAAACATTCCCTGATTAAACCTCATATAACTACTCATGCTGGATAATGCAACCAGTGTTTAAATCTGATAATGTTCCATCTCTGTAGTTATGTTAAAGGCTATAAGTTACAGAACCACAGGACAATTTTACTATGAAGTCATTTAGTCATGTTGGTAACAGGTCTGAACTGTGCTGTAGAACCATCAATAGTCAATTTGTAGCCATTCTTCCACTGATAAACCTATGACTCTTATAATAAAATAGCAAGTTATTTATGCAGACAAGCAAAACAGCTTTCCATAACTTTCCAACCATTACATTTTCTTGCCTTTTCCTTACTGAAAATTCTCCTGTAACAAGTAAGGGAAACTTAATGGTCTCTGTCTTAAATTAAAAAAGCAGTAGTTTAAGTTGGCACTCTATATAGGTTACAACTTTTATCTAGGCCTCTAAATGTTGGTTCCAACAACCATTTCTTTACATGAAGATTAACTTCAAAAATACAGTAATTAAAAAGTTTTTATGAATTTACACTTGCCAAAAAATAATGCTGGCACCTAAGTAGTCAGTTTAAACCAAGTTCCCGTGTTCCTAAAGCACGTGCAGAACTTCCAAGACCAAGCTTTCCGCACTCTTCTTTCCTCCAAGATATGCGCAGCAGGAAAGTCGTACCGACCTGAAGGCTGCTGGGACTGCCTGTGCACATCCTCCCAGCATGCCCATCCAAGTCGGGGACATACTCCGTTTTCCTCCTGATGCACACAGACAGACTCTGTTGGACAGCATGGGAAGTACAACAGTATGGCCATGCTGTTGAACAGCAGCACTGATCAGCCACCTTACACTTTAATCTGATTCTTCCCTCCTGATTGAAAAGTGCGGTACACATGGCATCAGCATCCACCTGTAACACACTGACAACCTCTTACTAGGACAATCCCCTCACTTCACATTCATGATACATATTTTTGATGCTGAGAGCAGTGTAAGTGCAAGTGGGACATCTTTAAAATTGTTTCATCCACTGGGAATTAAAAAAAAAAAAACACACACAAACAAAAACCCAAACTTCAATGCCAAGAGAGAAGACTCCAGGTGTACCCAATTCACACAACCACTGACACCCAGAACATGACTCATCATTAAGCTGGGCCCTACTGAAATTGTGACTACACAAAACTAGGCCCTACTTGAGAAACACAACAGATGAAAAACAGTACTCAGAGATCTTTAAATACAAATTGTAAGAAAATACTTTCTAAGCTGAATATCTGAGATAACTTTCTCAAAGGACTCAGTATTGTTTTCATAACAGTACAGCTAAAATGTAAGACCTTACACCAACACTAAAAATAAGCTAAATTTAAAAAAGCCACCCCCAAATCATTATCCAAATAAGGGTGTGCACCAATTTAGCTTAAATTAATTTAAATTATTTAAATTAAAGCAATGTAATTTTCTCATGCCAACAGTCCAAGTAACAGGCCAAAGTTATAAGGCAAGTTCAAACCAGCGCAAAAAGGACTAAGGTGGAAGAAAAATCAGTTCGTTAAACCAGTACAACTGTTTTGTCAGCTGAAGAGTGGGGTGCATATGCATAATTTAGGTGCCTAAACTAAACTGTTCTCTACATGTTCCCTGGATAGGCAATGGAAGACGTTTCCTCCAGAGGAGTAATTCAGATCAGAAGCCTAGTTCAGTTGCTCTGAGCTGTTACAAGGATCTGCATGTACACAGCTAAGAAAATAAGAAGCTGTTAACACTAGGCACCAAACCTGGATTCTAGAGGTAGGTGTATAAATTACTCCCACGATTGAATGTGCTCCCCATGGGACAACTACGTCCAGTGTTTCAACAACAACTTAAATACATGGTGACGATATGACTGTGAAATGTAACCAATCTGAAGAAGCAAAGCAACTAAGAAAGATGTAAAATAGAACTAGGGTAACAAATACTGAGAAACAAGGGAAGTTGCAAAGCTGGGGGAAAAGACTTATTTCTAGTAGAGTCACCAGCAGAGACACGGAGTGTCAACGCAACACAGACACCAACACACAACATCGCAACACTTCACTGTGAGCATCTGTGGAGTATAAACTATGGTACCTATGAAGTATCTCATGACTTCTCCAAAGAGAACACTCCAAACACACCCCATATCAACTAGGTAGCAATTCACAATACGGTATTACAAACAATATCTGACCTTATTTAAGTTACATGGCCATTCACTATTTCTGGTCCTCGTAGACCATTCCTCCTAGTCCTGCCAAAAGGATTTCCAAGACAGACTTTTTTTTCCCCCGAATTAGCATCAGGGTATGTGTGTGTATTAGGGGAGAGGTATATGACTATATATGAACACATATACTGGGGGAAAAGTTGTCGAGGAAATCAGTAACAAAATAAATGAAAACAAAATAAGGTAAAACAAGTAGCTAATCTGTGTTCTCTTAGTGCTGACTGACAAGTCTACAGATAACCTAGGGTTAAATTCCTTTCTCCTCAAAGGCACAGCTGGAGGATTTAAATACAAAGTGGGGGAGACAAAATTCGAGCCTACAACGGGAAGGACTATGTGGAAAGGAAAGAGTATTAGGCGAGATCACAAGTAAGGTTTTAATGACAGGAAAATAAGATCAGAAGGGCAAAAAAACACCATGAAGGAAATAGTTACTGGGAGGATGAAAACTAAAAGGGGAAAGCTAATAGGGGGATAATGATAGTGATGGAATATAACTTGAAGAGGAAATAAGAAGACAGGAAAAGGATCCCAGTAAGGACACAGTTAGCTTTCAGTGGGAAAGTTCCTAGGAAACAAACGAGGTGATTATTTGCAACAACAACAAACTGCAGGACTAGTCATCTGGATGCAGGCAATAAATGCACAAACAAACAAACAGATAAAAGGTTACAGGGGGCACCTTCTCTGGTAAGGCCACAGCAGTAGGTGGCAACAAGGGGAAGCCTGGTGCACAGTCCTTGACAGTGAGAGAAACCTGGAGAAGGTGACAAGGAGGAGCTGTGGGAAATATCCCCCAACAGCCACGACAGTACTGGGGACACGGGGGAATTTCTCTAGGTACAACCAAACAGCTCCCGCGTGCCACTGGGGCTCTGGGGATGGCTAGGATACAAGAGGGTGAAAGGAGGAGGCACCGAGGACAGGGAGGACAGAAGGCAGGTGAAGACCAGAAAGCAGTGCCCAGTGAAGTTGTGGATAAAAGCTCCTGGGGACAAGAGAGCAGAGGCCTGGGACGAGCAGCGCCAGGGATGGCTGGGGTGGGCAGTCCTAGGGCCGGCGAGGCCGAGCGGGGGCGCGGGGTTGCGGGAGGACGGGCCCGAGGTCTAAGAACCCGGGGGGCGGGAGGGAAAGGCAGGGGCAGCCACCGTGGCGGCCCCGGCCATGCGGGGGCCGCGGTCACAGGGGAGGGCAGAGAAGCGGAAGGGAGGGCCGGGCCGGTACGGGGAAGGAGCGGGCAGGCTGACCGGCGGGCAGATCTGGCGGGGCCGGGGCGGCCGGCGGGTCGGGCTCCCGCCCCAACGAGGGCGATGCATTTTGAGTGCGCAGTTAGCGGCCTCCCCGCTCCGAGCCGGCCCGCGGCTCCTGGGGCCGGATCTGCGAGCGAGGCGGACAACAGCTCCCGCCGCCTCCCTCGCTCCACAGCCAGGTACGCGCCCGGGAGAAGAAAGGCGGGCGGGCGGACAGGCCGGGCCCGGCCTCCCCTTCCCCCGCTCCCGCTCCCCGCGGCGTGACTCAGTGCCGGGCCCCGCTCCGCCGGGCCCGCGCGGCCTCGGCCCAGCGGANCGCCCGCCCCGCCCCGGCCCAGCCCGCCCCGGCCCACGGCGCGGGGAGACCCCGCGGGGAGCTCAGGCGGGCGGCAGCGCTGACTCCTTACCCTTCCCTGAAGGCGGGCGAGGGGCGCTGCAGAGGAAGGGGGGGGCCGGGGCGGCAGCGCCGTGGGGCTGGTGACCTGAGCCCGGCCACCTCCTGGGCCGTTCCCTCCCTCGCTCCCTCGTACCTCCAGGAGCAGAGCTGGGGCAGGTCGGGGCCTGGCCCAGCCGCCAGCCGCGCTGGGGCTGCCGAGGGGTCTGGGCTCCCGGCAGGCTTTAGCGGGGCTGTGGGGGTGGGCCCCTTCGCGGCGGGAGGTCGGCGGCGCGGGCAGTAGTCCTCCGACCGCCATCTCCTCGGCCCCCCAGCCCCAGCGGTCATGACCCCCCTCTCCGCCCCCCTCCCCCCAAATTTCGTCCAGTGCTAGAAGAACCGTCGGATGTGTTTCAGGGTGACACCGCTCGACGTGATAAGACTTTCCTCCATCCATAACTAAGCAGCCGCTTCTGTATTTGTGAGAAACGTGGGTTTCTAGCGTGTCCTGGACATAGTGAGGTGCACCCAGCCTCGGAGCCCGAGCGGACGGCACAGCTGTGCGCTAACAGCTTGTCCTTGTCGAGCAAGTGTTAAAACCAAGCTGCGAGGCTCTCTGAATTATTCACATCAAGAGTCATTACCTCGGGATTAACATTGCATTGAAAACTTTGGTGGTGATTAAAGCGCGGCTGTCAAAACGTAGTTAGAAATCTTTCTGTAATAGTGAGTTTCAGATTAATAAGAAAACAATTTGGAAAACAACATTGCCGAGAAAAGAACAGGGTAGAAATTGAGAGAAATTAAGTTTTATTGTTCAACTGTGAGCTGGTTGGAAGATCTGTGAAGGTATTTGGTCTGACTGATTTAGGGATAAGTAGTGACATGAACCTGTTTGCAATCTATGAACAAATATAAGCAAAAATACTTAGTATAGGTAACTTTAATTTATGATCATAAAATATAAACTCCCTGGCATATTTGCATGACTTTTATGTGGATTGCAAGTGGGACAGTTAATTTTTCTTTGTAACAGTATGAAATGGATGATACAAAATCATACCAAAATTAAGGGAGGTTTCAGAAAATAATGTTTTGGAGTCAGACCTGTCTTATTTATTCCTGAGGACTGTGGAATTCTATTGCTGGTGCTGTGCTGCAAAGAAGAGAACGAGGTTTGCATATCCTTGGTACTGTGCTGTGTCGAGGTCCTCTGCACTGTACTCTCACAAACCAAGCTGACTTTCCCTGCCGAGATGAATTCAGATCCGAATTATACCAGAAAGCATTTAAAGCAACTCAAATGATGTCATAAAAAGTTCTCATCCTTTACATTAGTATAAAGAGTTCAAGCCAGAAAATGCAGTAGCTTCATAGGAAAGGAAAGAGAAATGGGGAAGCAATAGGAAGAAGCAGATTTCTTTGCTCTGCAAAATGCTTCACTTGCATCCTGGTTCCACCAGCTGTACACCATTTTTTAAAATTGGCCTTCTCAAAGCTAATGGCCCTTAGTCACCTAAGTGCTTAAAAAATTATTTCCCTCTATAATAACGCCTTACTACAGCACAGCCTACTGAAGTGGACACAAGCAAAGTCATTGACACAGCTCTAATGAAACAGTGCTGGCTAAGAGCCTGAGAAGCACTGTCTTGAGGAACTGGTTTAATGTGTAGCAGGGACACTGTCTCAGTCAGCTGGGTGGCATCGCAACGCTTACATTAGTTTTGCCCATGTAGACATACTTTGCAAATACCATTCCTAGGCATGACTAAACTTCTGGCTTGCTAACGTACGTGAGTTGTACTAGAGGAGAGTTTGTGTGAGTCATGCTGGATGCTGCATCAGCATGGCCAGTTCTGCATGGTGTGTTAAAGACTGAGGAGAGTGAGGGCAAACAAAATAGTCTGTGGGAGACAGGAACCGAATACAAAGGAGAGTGGACTGATCACGGAAAAATAAGGAGTGATTTTTCAGTCTTGGTAAGTAAGTTTTAATGCTGTATTTTACAGCAGTTGTATTTACACAGAGGTAAAGCCATCATTGTTTTAAAATCCTAAAACGAGGGGACAATAGAGCCATAGATATGCAAGGAAAGTGGAAGTGAAATGACAGGAAGCGAAGAAAATACGGGGAGAAGGAAGGTCTGAATTATCATCATCCTGCACTAGACTGGGGTTTTTTTTTGCTTTTGTGATTAACTGCAGTACAAGCTTGAGATCTGACAGTTTGGAGTGTTGAAGCTTTGTTTCTTTTTTTTTTCCTAAGGTTGCATTATGATTTGCATACACTTTAATGAGGCAAGGCACAGTTCTCTGATTTTATTCATGATAGTGTTAGCTCGGTTGGCACCTCTGAAAAGGCAGGCCATGAAAACAATCCTCACTAGACGATTTAGACATGATGCATAACATGGCTCATTCATACATCCATTGAAAAAATTCCAGTATTGGGATAAGTGGTCACAGAGAGAAAAGGGAACTGAATGCCAAAATAGGTATTGCCAAATTACTCATAGCAGGACGGCTAATGCACTTTAAATTGTCCAGTGGAATTGATGTACTTCGCATGAAAGGAGAGACGCTTCCCCTAGAGATTGAGGCAGCCAGAATTTCAAGGACAGACTTCATGAGAGAAATCCGCTCTGGTTTTACTGAGGTGAGTTTGCAGTGCTGCTGAGAGGGGTCTATTTTGAAAGTAACTTGCAGGTTTCGCACTTGTTGCATCAGCAATGAATCAGCACACATCAAGCAAGAAAATTATCATGACAATGTTTGCTGTCGATGGGAGTAGAAAGCTCCGTTGGCAAAGAGGAAGAGCCTGAGTCATTCAAAGACACAGAGGTGCAGTGGCTGCTGGTTTATTACTACTGTCAGGAGGCTGGACGGATGGGGAGGGATAATTTCCCTGCTAGTTATATCTATCTACAGTAATTGTCTGAAAACGGTAATTGTTTCCCCGCCTCAATACAGCTAGGAGGACAGGCTAAGGGTAGATGATAACCAGATTTTTTGCCACATTCTTATCAAATATGAGTTCCCTTGTGCTGCCAGTGCACCAGTGACTCAGGCTGGCAAAACAAAACAAAAAAAAGCCACACCAGAGAGAGGCAATGTTGGAAAAGTGTTTAACCAAGCACCATGACAAACCTACTTTTTGGAATTTACTGACTCTGTAAGATATGCAAAAGTAGTGAATGTGATCCAACACACCGTTATGATTATGTCATATATAAACTACAGCCAGCTTGAATATAAGCAAATAGATCTTTGATTATGATAGTGACCCAAAAGGAAAAAAAAACAAACAAACCAAACAAACAAAAAAAACCCCTACACCTCTGTATTAGACTCCAGCTTGTAAATAATAGTTTTGAAGAACTAGATAAAGAGAATTCCTATGACAGTAGCAAGCCTGGATGCAAAGTTCTCCAAGATTCTGAGATTGTTCATAGAGCATGTATGATGAGAGAACAGATAACAGCAGAGAGGTCACTTCTAGACTTGTATCTGTCCTAAAAGTGTAAAGACTATCCCTATCCTACGGAGACTCCTGAGTGTATTCATACTTTTTAATCAGTGGTAAGGTACTTAGTATTTTGAACCAACATTGCGTGGGCTCACAAAATGAGAATGACTTCTGAATTTATATATGAAGTAGAACTCTGATTTGCACATCTGACTTTTTGTAAAGGTATGAGAACGTTAACTGGTATTATTTTCATCTAGGTTGCTTAGTCCAATGCTTCTTATTTACAAGTATGCAGGTGGTTAGTGAAAGCGATGAAGGGAGACCACTATTTACTTTCTGCCAAGAAAATTCGTTGGATGCTGTGGGGACTAAGAAAACGTTAATATGATTTGCTTGGGGCAATAATATAATAGAGCTGCAGAAATAAGTTATTAATGGATAATTTGGCCTTCACAATACATCTAGATACAGAAAATCACCAGATATGTACAGTTTTAACTAATAATCTTGTGCTTTGAAAGATCTGGGAAAATGGTACTCTACTGGGAAGGCCTGTGAAACTAAAACGAATTTGTTAAATGGGATCTGCTAAATCTGAAAGAGGTTATCAGGATATAAAAGCTAGGTGGGGAAGGGAAGAAGGAGATTTAGCAAGCTACCAGTCTGAAAAAGTCACTCGAGAGCACACTTAGCGCTAAGCTGATGGCACAGACTTTGCTGTGCAGGTGAGTTGGAGATGTACATTCCCATTGCACTTGGCAGTGCTACTGGGTAGGGGACTGCATCTCTCCTCCCTAGCCTGATAAATCTTCTGATAAATGTGCAAAAAAGTTTGAGTGGTGTTTCCTAAACTTAGAGTGTTTGGTTTGGTTTGGTTTGGTTTTCTGCAACAGCCTGGTGAATAGATACAGCCTGATAGAGTTAGGGATTTGATGATGTGAAGGTGGACCTGCCAGCATCTGCTTTTAAGCCTATGGGTTTTCATCAAATTTGATGCCAGCATGTTACAATATTTTCCTTCTTCCTGGAAAGGAACTCCCTGAGCACCAGGGTGGAGGTTATCACATGCCTGACCCTGTTAGTGGTGTAACTGAAATACTCAGACCCCTAGGTAAAGAATTCTCATAGTCCAAAAGCAATTTTAGTTCTGCACAGGGGCAGGCAGCACCAACAACTCTGACTCACACACCTGAATCTGCCATGAAGAAGGGTGGATGTCTGGAAGCCTGTTTTGCACTTGTTTCCAACCAGTCATGGTGAGCGCAGCACACTTTCTTCACTGTCCTTCGTCCTTGAGAACTGATGAAGGCTCCTCAGAAATTTAATAGAGCCAAATGCTATTAGACTAACTCTCAAATCCATTTTTTTGGAGCCTGAAAGCCAAAATTTCACAGGTAATATTTTTACAAGGTATGGCTATAGCTGAGAGATGCCCTCAGCTCTGTTTTTTTTTTTTGTATTGGGAAGCAAGCTGTACATGAATACAATGAGTTTAAACTGAAGTGACCATACATATGTTGTGCACCTTTCACACACATGAAAATCTATTCCAAAGCATAAGTGAGAATGCCTGGGTGAAAATAATGAGGTTCAACAAAAGGTGATCAATTAAACTTCTCGGGAGGTTGTGAGATATATGTTAGGTGCATGCTTCAGTAAAGATGTACCAGAAGATATTTTCTATGCATCTCATACATTTTTGTAAACTGTTTTATCACAATGACGTTGTTCTACCTCCAGGAAGCAGCTTAAAAAGTTTTTCTACTGTTTTTGTCCTTAAAAAGATATTTCTAAGCTTTTTTTTTTTCTGATGTCATCAAACTGTTACCACTAGAAGCCAATGAAAACTATTCTCTAATCCCTATGAAACGGGACAAAGTTCTGCCCATTACTTAACCAAACTGCTTTTGAAGTCTTATTCTCTGTAGGCCCTCCAAGGGTTTTGTATTTGAATCTGCCATTAATCAATTCAAGGCAGAATGCTTTGAATTACTTCTTTTTGATGACATTTTTACTAGTCATTTTCTTTTCCAGGAGAATGTCTGTGTAGGTAATTGTTTTCGGAAATTGTTACAGATTATGGCAGATGCAAATTTTGACATTTTTTTTCCAGCTGAAAGAACTCTGTGTCCTTCTTTCCTTCCCTTTCTGTCCCACTTCGCCTCCTAAATCTTCAGTTTGTTTGACACAAAGCATTTCATTTGACCTGAAAGGGAAGCTTTTCTACGAGTAGTAGAAACTGAGTTCTGTTTTCTTTTGTATCAAAGTGAGAGCGTTGTTCTTGTTTTTTTCTTTCTCTAAGGGGATCTATAAATTTGCCCCACTTAGCAGGACAATGCTCTTCCCATGTAGCACTAGGCTTTGGTTGTACTAGCATGAGCCTTACTGTGCTTTGCAGAAGTAAAATAGAGTGGGGAGGTGGAGAGCTATTATGCCGTTCAGCTGGGAGGTGGGACTTCCTGCCTGTGGGTTCAAATTTGCTCATACTTTGAGATTACTAAGATACAGCTNTTTTTTTTTTTTTTCCCCCCCCCCCCCCCCCGATAATACCTTTGCCAAAACCAGCAAGGATTGTTGTGAGTGCTAAGAGAAAGCAGTGTTATGAGGCTGACATAAGGAATACATGCTGGCTGTAATCTTTATTGTTCGTATGCATTGCCTCTTCAGAACCACAAAATATCCTCCTCTCATGTCTTTCAATTGCCATGCCTAACCTCACATAGAGAGTCTGAAAACAAAGCAAAACTGAAATTAAGTGCTGAAGTGGTATCAGCTACTTCTGTGCTGGTTTGTTGTCTTAATGAGTAGCATCAAATCTGCCAATTATTGGTCACTTTGACAGCGTAGACTTAAGGAAGCAATACAATCCCTGCTAGTAATGCCTTCCTGTTCCTGTATGATACTGTATTGCAGTACTAATACTTGTATTTGGTAAAGGTTGCGTGCCTGTATTGAACATCTCTTACTTTTTGTGGCAGACCCATTTTCCTCAATGTTTCAGTCAAGAATGTTTGGCTAAGCTCATAAGTGATGGTTCCCCTTTTTAAGGCTTTGTTCCTGCTTCTGAGCTGAGCACAGTTTTCTCCCTAGGTCTGAGAACCTCTGTTGCTCGAACTAGTGAGAGACAGCAGGCGTGTTTTTGCCCTTACTGCTTCCTCTTGGGGGGGTTGCAAGCTAAGATACAGGAAATATAAAACAAAGTGTTTGGAAAAGGGATATAGGGTTATGTACAGTATTTGAACACACTGCGAAGAGGCTACCAATTTCTACAGCTTTTCTGTTGAGTGGAGTATTGAGTTTCAGGATTGTCCATCATTGCTAGTAAATTAGTCTTGGGCTCACTGTCTATCTTGGATGTTTGTATAAACTAACTGAGAAGAGAGATCATTTGTGCTTCTAAATTCTGATTCTAATCTGAAGATAGGATGCAGAGGCTTCATGCAATGTAGTGTCACAAGATTGTACGTGGAGCACCATTGCCCATCTAGAGCAAAGATGAATTATGTCACTTTGGATGGAAGATGAGCAAATCTCCACCTTGTTCCCAACTTTAAGGTGTTTTAAATTGCAGAACTGAGAATATTTGTTCGCACATCTAAAGGCACATGTGTACTCTGGTAATTCATAATGAAAAGAAGATGGTGGTAATTCTTTTTTTCCCCTTCTCAATCATTTCTAGCTTAAATGCTTTCCATCAGAAATGGTCTCTTTCTGCTAA
Organism: Anarhynchus alexandrinus; assembly: GCA_008711295.1. Classification (NCBI taxonomy): domain Eukaryota; kingdom Metazoa; phylum Chordata; class Aves; order Charadriiformes; family Charadriidae; genus Anarhynchus; species Anarhynchus alexandrinus. The sequence continues at coordinate 134,111 of VUYV01000146.1, read as the reverse complement.
TGCCTCTGCTGTGTACTGTGGCAAATCATGCACTGAGCCACTGCCTTTTCTTTTTCTGTCATGTTCTTCATTGGGCTGAAGGTTTCTCTTGGGCCTGAGATCCAAGACTCAGAATTGGTTTAAATACTTAGAGGTCTTTCTTTGTAGTTTTTACAGACTGAAAGACAACCTTGGTTATGCTTCTCATTATTTTTATTTTTATTTTGAGTATCAGCTAACCTGCTCCTAATGAAGCAGAACGATAAGCTTCACTGATGCCTAGTAAAAGATGTATTCCTTTTTTTTGTTTGTTTTCTGCAGTGGTTTGGTATTTTGTGTTGATGATATATAGAAGCAGCTGTTCACAGACACAACATGTATATTGAAGCAAATTGATGTTCTGACTAAGCATTTTTCATACTGGAACACTGCTTTTCGGGCTTAACTTGTGAAATTATTTCTCACAATATTTCTACCTGAAGGAAAGAGAACAAGGAAGAGAAGTCTCACAGGAGCATGCCTCTCCTGCAAGTCACAGCTCAGCTTGGCACACTCAGCAGATTCAAAACAAGAGTTTATCCTTCCTGCATGCTTACTCAGGCTGCAACTTCAGACCTTCCAGAGCTCGCTTTCCTTGGTTTGATCCCTTTCAGATGCTTCACAGGACACCCTTTCTTGTAGGGGAATTAGTTTCTGTCTGATCAGTATCGGGTTTAGCAACTGTACACAGAACTCCTCCAAGCAGGAAGGTCTAATAAGGAGCATCCTAAGAGATTGGTCATAATCTATTTAAATGCTGACAAACTTGTGATTTTCCTTCAGTGCCATGATACTTAAGAGTTTATATGCTTCAAGCTTATGGTTTATGTCTTGCTGTAGAGTTTTTTGGTGTAGAAATGTAGGCAGAGGAAATATTTGTATCCCAGCTTTTCACCAGCTTGACAGGTAAAACCAGTGAATTATAACAATCACAAAGGGGATGATTTGTAGTAATTTGATGCATTATTTGCATATATCAGTGCATGGCATCAATATAACACAGATATTGGCAGGAACAGTAAAAAGAGACATGGTTTGTGTGGTCAGGAAAGCAGATGCTAGCTGAAAAGCTCTCTGAAATGTTGCCTATACTACAGAAACCTCTGCAACTCCCTGCTTTTGATATTTGTGGTCTAAGTCTGTGGGTAACTATGAGAGTGACAGGAGCGCTAGTAGCTCCTGGGGTGCTACTGGCTGTGAAGACTGCTCTTTCTGTAAAGAGACCGTTGGTACGGGGCTGACATTGGGGCCCGTGAATGGACATGCCAACCAATGACAAAGGACACTGGTCCTTCACTCAGCAGAGCAAAACTTGTCAGTACTGTCCTTTACCAAGCACGCAATGTGTTTCTGTAACACAGAGAAGAAAGTTCAATGCATTGCTTCATTTCCCCATGGCCTGGCCCTTCTCCCAGCTAGGGAGGTCACTATTTCTTGATCCTTTACTTCTAGAGCCCACCCTTCCATTTTGGTACCAACTCAGGACATCACGTGAATTGGCATCAAGCTGTCCCTTCACGGCTTCTGTTTCCTGCCTTTGCTTATGAACAGGTCTTGCAAGAGCATTGCTGCTGCGGCTCCCTCCAGCTTGTCTCCCTTTGCCCTGGCTGCAGCTCTGCTGTTTCTTACTGGTGTCCTCAGCACGTGCCCTCCATTGGACTTAACCAGTGCTGCAATGTGAGGCTTTGTTTTCAGTAACCCGGGAGATAGGTATAGAGATACATATAGAGATAGGTATAGATATAGGTATAGATATGTGTGTGCTTGTGTGTGTGTTTATTATTTTTTCCTCATTGTTTGTAAGAGGCAATTATGCTCATTTTGTGCTAGGAATGGGCAGAGGTAGTAGCATTTTCTACCGTTGTTTTCAATGTGAATAATGGTGTTTTGCCTAAAAGAACAGTTCATTCAGACAGACACAAACATTTCCTCATTTCAGATAGGAACTCAGTTGGGATTGTCTTCTGCAGCCTACAGCATCATCTCCAATAAAACTCGGTGGCTTTCCCTTTTCCCCTGATAGACCACTCAAGAAATAAGCCTTGTGGGAGAGAGACCAACGTCCTGCATTTCGAGGACGTGAACAAACTTGCTGGGGTGATTTGTTGCCAATCTCTCAATCTCTACCCTCTGTACAGCACCCTTTCCTTCAGTGATATTTAGCTGAGTTTTTTTTAAACTGATCTACACAACTGAGCCAGTTACTTGTTTTTCCTGAGTGTTGCAGGGAAAACCTGCCCAGTCTATGCAACTTAAAGCAAATTGGGATCCAAGCACTTTATTGATCTGTCAACAACATGAAATTGAGCAGCAACCAGTGAAGTGTTGCATTCAGAATCAATAGAAGTAATGCAAAAGGTAAACCCCCAAACTAGACACTTAGTAATGTTAATAAATACCAGCAAATTTCTAAACACCCTCTGTGACAAACACAAAAGAGATTTCCGAAGTGCTACAAGCCTTCCCATAGGAAAGACAAGGATTGTGCAAAGCCCTGATGAGAACTCACCTGAACCACTAGGGACCTTTCTCATTCCTCAGGTTCAAGAGAGATAAATTCCATCTGGGATGAAGGCAAACAAAGACTAAGCAGTTGCTTAGGGGCATGTAGTGCTTGCAGAAGAAGATGACTAGCAGGAGCAAGACAATGCCTGAGAGGACTGCCATCACTTTCAAGAAAGATATCAAGGATCAAGGCCATAGGAGGAGAAGAGCTCTTGAAGTGCAAGGAAAAAGATGGTCAAGAGCACAAAGTTGGGACTTCTTTCCAAGAAGACAACTTCACCATAAGCAGGGTAGTAGCAAATGTCCCTTAGTGCATTTGTAAGGAATGGTAAGGAAATCCTGCATGCTCTCTACGTCTCTGCAAAGTTCATGCAGAGGGAACCAAAAGCCTTTCTTTCACCTCTGGCATCCCCACAACCAAATGAATGTATATGGTGTAAATACTCTTATTCACATAGTCTGAATGTCCAGATCAACTTACAGGCATGCCCAGCATCTGTGCCCAATACATGGCCACTAATGGCAAGAACAGCCCCCTGGGTGTCCTGGGCACAGGGACTGCCTCAGGACCAGCACCCTGAAGCCCAAAGGCCTTCCTCCAAAGGATGCTGGGTGGAAGGGCGGTGGGCAGGGATGTACAGGGGAGCCCCCATCACCCCCATGTCACAGTGCCACCACCCAGCAATGCAGCAGTCACAGTGCCCTGGGCAGGATGAAAGGGAGCATTCTCCTGTGTCCCGCTGCCAGAGATGGCCTGGGGGCAACATGAAGACATGAAGTCCTTGAGGAACCCATGGAATTACTTGGAGAGGGCTGAGGGAGGAAGACCAGAGGAGGCTGCACGAGGCTGCTGGGATGAGAAGAACCACCAACACCAGGAGGTGCCTGCGGCTATCAGGCCTTTTCAGCTGGATAGCAGTGGCAAGACCAAGGGAATGCCTTCTTGAGGACCACTGCAGAGCTCATCCTCCTCACTCCCTGCAGAGCAGCAGCTGTAAGAAATGGGATGCAAATATGTTACAAGAGGTCCCAGTGCTTTGGAGCAGCCAGTGGTGCCCTGCCAAGTGCCGGAAAGATTCTTGCCCCCAAGGCCCCGGGGGCCTTTTGCCACTCTTGTAAGCCCCCAAGATGGCTTCAGGTTGAGGGAGAATAGGGCTTGGACATCTCCTGGAAGGCGTGACCAGCCTGTAGGAGGAGGAGGCAGGTCTTGCTCACATGCTCAGGGAATAGCTGATCGCCAGTGGTGGGGTCAGGAAGGAATTGGCACTGCTCCCCGGGGATTTTTTGCCTTCCTCTGCAGCATTGAACATGACCACTTGTCACGGCTCCTCTTCTCCATTTTGGCTAGGTTACTGCCTGCTGCTCATGCCCCACCAAGATGGCCTCTTGTGCCCCGCAGCTGGGGGGAGGAAGGCTTTTTTTTCCCCACGGTGGGCTAGCAAGTGTCCCCAGGGTGTTTTTTGCCTTTCCTTTGCAGCGTTGAGCACGGCCCCTTGCCAGGGCTCCTTTGGGCCATTTTGGCTAGGTACCTACTGCTCCTGCTCCACCAAGGTGGCCCTCGTGCCCCGCATCCAGGGGGAGGAAGCTTTCTAGACTTACAGGTGGCCCCCAGGGCGGCCCCCGGGGCTTGCTTCTTGTCCTCTCTAGCACTGAGCACAGCCCCTTGTCAGGGCTGCTCGGGGGCCTTTCAGCTCAGTTCTTGCCGGCTGCTCTTGCACCTCCAAGGCACCACGCGTGCCCTGGCTCTCTCGGGCTCTCTTGCCCATTGCAAGTTTGGAGCGGGAGCGAGCTCTGCTCTTCCCGTGGCTCCATGTCCCCAGGGGTTCTTGCTTGTGTGAAACAGCCTGTGCTTGCAAGGCCTCCAGGCTTGCTGCACCATCCAAAGCCATCCTTTCCCAAATCTCCTTGCACACAAATCAAGCACAGGGAAGACACAAGAGCACTTGTCATGCATCACTGGCCAAGAAGCACAGCAGCAGAGCAAGTTTTGGAAGGCAACAGGTGTGCTTGTCATTGGTATGTGTCATACTTTTGAAAATACTCCACCACCTTCTTCTTTTGTGTGTGTTTGCTATGGATGCTCATTCTTCAAGTTCTCACTGTTTAGGAAACAGGGACTGCTTGGCCTGTGTTCCTGCTGCTACTTTCTGTGGCTCTGTGGCTTCCCTTTGCCAGACTGCAAGGGATGTTTCTTCAAGCTAAACTGAAGAATGCATCAGCCTGCTCCTTGCTACACATGCGCATAGTGTTCATGCTTGTGAGCATCAGCTCTGAAACAGATTCAGAAAAATGACATAGAATAACATAAAACATAAAAGAAAATAAAATCCTCTTTCCACTTGTAACCTTTTTGTGTCCTTGAAAGTGTTTTTAGAGCTGAAAACCCCCTGGCATTTCAGGCAAATAACGTCTCATTGTTATTCGACTCCTCCTGAGTGGAGGGAATAGAATCATAGAATGGTTTAGGTTGGAAGGGACCTTGAAGATCGTCGAGTTCCAACCCCCCTGCCATGGGCAGGGACACCTTCCACTAGACCAGGTTACTCAAAGCCCCATCCAGCCTGGCTTTGAACACCTCCAGGGATGGAGCTTCTACAACTTGCCTGGGCAATTTGGTCCAATGCCTCACCACCCTCACAGTGAAATTTTTTTTCTTAATATCTATTCTAAATCTACCCTCTTCCAGTTTGAAGCCATTCCCCCCTCGTCCTATCACTACATGCCCTTGTAAAAAGTTCCTCTCCATCTTTCCTGTAGGCCCCCTTCAGATACTGGAAGGCTGCTATAAGGTCTCCCAAGAGCCTTCTCTTCTCCAGGCTGAACAGCCCCAACTCTTCATACGAGAGGTGCTCCAGCCCTCTCATCATCTTCGTGGCCCTCCTCTGGACCCACTCCAACAGGTCCATGTCCTTCTTATGTTGAGGGCTCCAGGGCTGGATGCAATATTCCAGGTGTGGTCTCACGAGAGCAGAGGGGCGGAATCCCCTCCCTTGCCCTGCTGGCCACGCTTCTTTTGATGCAGCCCAGGATACAGTTGGCCTTCTGGGCTGCGAGCACACATTGCTGGCTCATGTTAGAACAGAACAGAACAGAACAGAACAGAACAGAACAGAACAGAACAGAACAGAATAGTATAGCATAGCATAGCATAGCATAGCATAGCATGGCTGAGTTGGAAGGGACTACAACAATCATCGAGTCCAACAGGGCTGGCCAAAAAGCATATTATTAAGGGCATTGTCCAAATGCCTCTTAAACACTGACAGGCATGGCGCAGATGTTTCTAGGGAAAGTGGCTCACAGCTTCTCTGTGCCATTGCTTAATTTCTTCACTGTTGTGGAGACTGGCAAAGCAGTTCTTCAGTGATGGTCTGAATTGTATATGAACAATATGGTGGCAAGAATGTTTCTTTGCAGCAGAAACTAGGACATTGCTAAACTAAAAGTTGTGAAGTATTGTAGCTGGAGCCCAGTATGTTAAATTGTGATACCTGGTCTCTAGATTCTTAAGGTCTAGTACAGCCAAAACCTTGAGTTAATTTGCTACTTTGAGGTAGTGTAAAGAATAGTCAGTAAATGTCCAAAAATAAAGTTTGTGTGATATCTGTCTAGATCACATAGGTTTTAGTAATTTGCATAATGAGAGAGCTGCCAGAATGCCTTAATGTTCCTATCCCAGAAGTGTGAGAAAACTTAATGAATTTTTATAGCTAGGAGACCTATTCTGTTGGCTAGTAACAACTACCTTTGCAGGGAAAAAGTGGTAGCTTACACTCAGTAGAGAAAGTAATCAGTTTTACCCTAATTCTCTGGTGTTTTTTCATAGCCAAGTACTAAAACCAGATAGTAAGAGATGATGTACATTTTTTTTCTTAAAAAGGAAGCTAATTTACAAGTCAATTATGAAGGAATTAAAATTGCTGTTTCTAAAATAAACCAAGTACATGGTGTTTTTTGTGACTGATGCTTTTAGTTATTTGTTATTACGGTTTGCTTTTTTTGTTCAGCAACTTACAGTGGGTCTCCCACATAGTATTGCAAATTAGCCTACTTTGCTGGATAACAAATACTTTTATCTCTTCACTAAACAAAAGACTGCATAAAATTAATAATATTAATACTAGTATGTGAAAAACCTAGTGCTCAAAAAAAGCCATTATAAGTACACTTGAACAATAATTACAGTCAACAATGCCTCCGCTCCTTGAAATTTGTCATAGAAATGGTGATAGCACTAAACTTGATTAAAGTCTGTGACAGTTTAGACATCTACTTGAAGACATTTCCAAACCATGTCTGCCCCCTTTAGAAATAAACACAGAAAAATACCCCCAAAAGCTGAAAATGTGTTCATTTTCCTCTATTTTCATATATTGATTTCTGGAAATGAGGTATTCCCACTTAACTTTTATTATTATTAGTGCACCTATCTGTATGAACCACATGGACTCCGGTTATACAATGCAGCAAGACAACAAAACTAAATGATTTGTCAAGAGCTATATGTAGTGTTCAGGCCCAGATGCCATATCCAGGTTAAGTGCTATGCCACTGTATGCACCCCTCGGCACCATGCAGATCGGTTTTTAGTTCCTGCTAGCTTTAGGTTTTCTGCTGAAAACACAAATCAGCATAAAATTGATCCTTTGACAGAGGCTTGGCTGTATGCTTGGGAAGGATTACTTATGTTTAATATCATGGCAATTTTGTTAAATCAGAGTATCAGACTGATGGTCAAAAAGTACACTACCCCCACCTCTGCACCATTTAAGGCTATCTGTCAAGATCATGCTATGCCAGTAGAGAAAATTAATGTTAAATAATACAAGCAATTCCCAAGGCAACTAATCCCTAAGGAACAACATATGAAAACATTTGAAAATAATTCTAATGATACTAAGGTCAGTAAATCACACAAATGCATAGTACACCTTCACAGTACACACTGCGAATGGTTAATTCACGACGTGTAAAGTTGTAGGATGAACACAGACCAGATGCTAGACTGGAGACATCTTATTTTTCATCTGTTCTTACCACTAAATATGATGCTGATTGTTCCTTTTGTTTCCATGCTGTGTAAGATGACATGATAAAACTGGGACTAATGATTGCCAGGACAGGTGAGGCAATGTGTGCTGGACTTACTGCTCAGGCTTTTTTTTTTGACCTTGACACGTTCAAGAAATAAAACACTTGAAATAAAGCAGATGAAAGCCCGTGTCCAATGGATTGTCTAAACTGGAAGATTTACCACACCTTAGGACACATAAGTGAATAAAATGTTAAGGGCAACTTCATTTTCCACATGGACAGTCTTGGTTTTGCCTAATATTTAACATCAACCTCATTGGTCAATGTCCGACAATAAATGATGCAACACTGTAGCCAAACTCGACCACAAAAGAGGGTCTATGTACACAAGCGGGACAGCTGGTGCAAACATGCTTGCTCAAAATGCTAAATACTGCTGCTTTTTGGCACAAACATTAAAAACTTGCTATTTGTCCTGATTTGAATTACACAGGACTAATTTCTCTTCTAATACCTGGGAAAACTGCACTTTTAGAAGACTCTAGTGTCTGAATTTGTGAAAATATTTACTTTACAGCCAGCTATGGTATGGGGGTTTTGAGGTCTCCCTGTTTTTGAGCTTGCCAAGTGCAGGGATGAGGAGTGAGACCTGGGCACTTGACCCAAGATGGCCAACAGGATTATTTCATACCATGAATGTCACATTCAATATAAATTAGAAAGTTTGCTGTGAAGTTCTCTCTCCCTCAATGGTTGCGATCCTGAGAACTTCTTACCTTGGTGCTGAACCCTTGAGGCCTTCCCTTCCTCCTGAATCACGGAATCATGGAATTTTCAGAGCTGGAAGGGACCTCTAGAGATCATCTAGTCCATCTCCCCTGCTAAAGCAGGATTGCCTCGAGCACATTACTCAGGACTGCATCCAGGCAGGTCTTGAAAATCTCCAGAGAAGGGGACTCCACAGCCTCCCTGGGCAGCCTTTGCCAGTGCTCTGTCACTCTAACCGTAAAGAAGTTTTTCCGTGTATTTGAATGGAACTTCCTATGTTCCAACTTGTGCCCATTGCCCCTCGTCCTGTCACTGGGAACCACTGAAAAGAGTCTGGCTCCATCCTCCTTCAACCCACCCTTTAGATGCTTGTACGCAATAATAAGGTCTCCCCTCAGCCTTCTCTTCTCCAGGCTAAAGAGTCCCAGCTCTCTCAGCCTTTCCTCGTAAGGGAGATGCTCTAATCCCTCAATCATCTTAGTTGCCCTGCGCTGGACTCTCTCCAGCAGTCCACCCCTAACCTATACTGGTGCCTAGCATTCTTCCTCCCCAGGTGCAGGACCCTGCACTTGCTCTGTTGAACCTCATTAGGTTCTTCTCTGCCCAGCTCTCCGGCCTGTCCAGGTCACACTGGATGGCAGCGCGGCCCTCTGGAGTGTCAGCCACCCCTCCCAGTTTGGTATCATCAGTGAACTTGCTGAGGCTACACTGTCCCCTCATCCAGGTCATTGATGAATATGTTAAGCAAGATTGGACCGAGTATTGACCCCTGTGGGACACCACTGGTTAGAGGCCTCCAACTTGACACTGCTCCATAGCGTGTCAAGTAGCGCTCGCAGTGTCCGACATTTGCTGTCCGCTGCTGGGAGTGCACAGCTTCCTACTGATAGAATTGGCTGAGTATAATCCTTGTATATTTTGTATTGGTATCAGGATCAATATTGCTTCTTTAGTATTATTAATGTTAACTATCTAGTCTTATTCTATTAAATCTGTTTGTATTTCAACCCTTGGGTTTCCTTGTTTTTCCCAATTCCCCTTCCCCAGTGGGAAGGGGTTATTGGGTGAGAGAATAATTGTCTAAATGGCAATAAATTGTTGTGGGTTTCTCAAGCCATAACACTATTTGATTTTAAACGTCCCGAATACCGTTCTTTAATATTGGAAATGCAACTGAGATTTATTTTCAGTAGCAGAAGACTACAATTCTCTGCTTACCAGTAGAGTATACACTACTCCAGAAATTTCCAGAAAAGCTATTGTTGTCCAAATGAAGAAAGTACACAGAGATATTTTTAGGTTGTGAAGATACATTCTAGCACCTTATTTTTCTGACGTACAGTTATGTACGGCTCTGAGTTTCAAAATGAAACTATTTTTAGTCAGAAACTAACACTGTGAGGAGGAACTACAAGTTAATATTTGTTAAACTGATCTTTAACGAGCCAGAAATTTTCATTTGCTTTTTAAGTGACTCAGTCACCATCATTAAAACCTCCGTTAGTTCATTAAAAGCTCCGTTAGTGATCTGTTCTCAGTTTACTTCTGATTAAATTAATTAAATAAACAGTAAAAATATCCTAACCTCTAATAGAGTGATTCATATATCAGGTTTTTTTTCTGAAGTAATAGTCACCTCCCTTAAAAAGGTCATTTGAAGTCAAGTGATTCCCATTTTGTGATGACCTGTCCATTTTTTATGGATTTAAGGAGCTCTGTGAAACTAATTACTGTAACTGTCCCATCTTAGCCTCATTCCATCTTGTTAAGACTTTGAGAATTTAATTAAAAGTAGGAGTTAAAGACCCCTACAGATTTTACCCTATTAAGTTTGGACAGCTCCTGCCCTTTCTGTCGTTCCCATAAGCTGGTTATCAGGATATTTTTGTTGAAGAGGTCATTAATGCACTGATGTTCCTCCATTGGTAGTCAGCGGTGCCCAGAACAGATGGCATCTGTGCTTCCAAAGATGGTGGAATGGTTGAGGGGGAGGAAGAGGTAAGGAATCTTTCAATAACAGGATCTTAACAAACATAGCTTCTATTTCGGTATAGCTGGAGGGTTTGGAAATGTCCCGCTTTTAACCTGGAAATATATTGTATAGCACAGCACAACTTTTCAGAGCTGGGTTAGGTGTATCACACTCTATTTGTGCAGCCAAATTACAGGTAGACTGGATTTTAGAGGTGCTGAGAAAATATAAGTTTCCATGCATGCTGTAGGTATTCAGCACTGAAGGCGCTTTATTGAAATGCCTAATATTTACGGCTCAAAGTTTGAACATGTGATCCTTTAAAAAAAAAGCATGGAAGCTTTGTGAGATTATTCTTCCATGACTTTATGATGAGCACAGTCTTTGCTTGCAGTGTGCTCCTTACAGCTGTTGCCTTTTTTCTTCAGCTCTGAGTGTTGCGAGTGGAAAGTGCAATCTTCTACAAAGCAAGTTTTTACAGCAGCTCATGATGGATTGAAAAGACTTGACTTCTCTTAGGGGTGTGTGCCAGAGAAAAATTGATCAATGAAGGAGTGAAATGCATAGCGCCTGTAGCAGGTGCGATCTGAATTTCTATGAAGTGTGAAATACCAAAAGTCTTTACAAAAATGTTGTCTAACAGAAAGGAATCAGCTGGTCTGATTGAAGCCACCACCAGCAGGAGCACTGCACCAGTTACAACTAACCAGGCATGTTAGCAATTCTGTTTATTCTATAGGACACTCACAAGAGAGAATCTCAGAACTTTTTGGTGATAATTACGTGCAATTCTCTTCACAGTGTGTCCATGTTGTAGGGAGGTACTATTTTTGTAAGTAAAACTGCAAGAGGCCCTGACAGTCTGAGTATTCTATTTTTTATATCTAAAGATGAAGGCAAGTACACAGGGAGATTTCTCAAAGCACAGAGGTTCCTAACCCCTCTTGCTTTAAACAGAAGTTAGGTACAGACGTGCTGTTAAAAATACTACCTGAATTTTGATTTGCAAGTTGAAATAGATAAATTTCTTTTCAAAAGCTTACACGAACCGATTCCCCCCCTCTTGCTCATTTCCTTACTAGCTCTACAGGATTTGCTCTGGGGGGAAAAAAAATAATAGAGAAACCTTCAGTACTGAAAGCATTGAGTCAGAGGAGAAATGTATTATATACATTAACAAGCGATGTACTGGTAGATGGAGGCAGCACAGAGAATGGTACATGTTGAAGTAACACATAATTGTCTCCTCACCTGAACCGTAGCACACTCCCAGCTGGACAGAGGTGGACAGGGAGCTGGTATTTAAAATCACAGGCCTTTTAATAACGAATATAGTGGTGGGACCTGCTCGCTACCTCTATGTTTAAATATTGATGCAAAGCAAATATTTATGAACTTAAACACCACAGACTGCACAGAGATTTCCAGATGCAGAAATGTGTTTCAGGGGGAACCCAGCTCCTTTGTGAATTGAGTTTGTTCTCTGCTCTGCAGCTGTCAATGAGCTGGCCATGTTTTCTGACCTCCATTTTAGCCATCGGTTACTGGGAGTTTAAGGGAAAAAACTGCCAGCAAAAGTTGAATGTAGACGGGGTATAGAGGCTTGGACAAGGCACCTCTCCTTCCTGCTGCTGAAATGAAGTGATGTAAACCCCACTGCCTCTGCCCAGCAATGAACCTGCTCAAGCCCCACAGCTCTCCTACCTCATTCTAGCTCTGGGAAATGGGATCAAAGCCAGGAATGGGAAGAGCAGTTCTTCTACAGAACAGGATAGGTACTGTTGGCCTGTGAAGCTATGCCTGTTAAATATGCCCAGGGAAGGACTTCTGTATGAAACAGAATAAGCTGAAAAATTAGAATCTTACCTCAGTTTCTGCATTAATATTTTGTTAATTATTAATATAAATATTATACAATATATTAATATTATAAATATATACTAAATATTGAATTAATAGAAATAAATATTAATATTATGTTTCTGCATTTTAAAAGACTTGTAAAAAAGTTGCTCGATTATTGTTACGCAGTAATCACAGATTCTGCTGCAATTACTTTACAGTATTGTAATCTTCACCGGTATTGAGTAGTAAGGATTTTTGCTATGAAAACCTGAGGAGTCCAAAAGCCTTTGCAGCTAAGTTGTGTGGCAATCATGCCCTTTTTAAATAAAGGCTGATGTCTTTCTTTGTAACTTCCTCTATCATATCACTAAAAAGCAATCAAAGTCACCATATAAATTTTCTTTTTCCCTTCTCTCCATTTTCTTTTGTCTTTAATAATCTTTCTTTATCATGTCCTCCAATGTTGGGCTTTTTTCACAACTTTTAATCCAAAACTTTTTAAAAGGCCAAAAAAAATTTCCNAAAAAAAACACAACAAAAAACCCCAAACAAAAGCAACCAGCAAAAGTGTTGCTGGACATTTCTCATTGATTTCCTGGATATTTTTCATTCCCAAACATTTCCTCCCTGATACTTTCTTTCTCTTATGGAATTTGGTATTAGTCTTTTGCACTTTTACTCACTTGTATTTCTCTTTTCCAGTGACTTTCTTTTTACTGCCTCTTATCCTCCCAAACTTCTTTTACTTCTGTTCTGTCTGTTTTATCCCAGGAGCTTTACCTTTGAGAATCATGAATGATACCACTCAGAACATGACAGAAAATGTTCAGGTTAACTTCAAAGTCTGAAAGACAATCCTTGGAACATGAAAAAGAGAAGTTATCATTGGTGTGAAGGCTAGGCTCAGGGGATAGTTTCAATTGATCAAAAATTCTTTGATCTCAGAGAACCTCAAACGGAAGATAAGCATTATACAAAATGTAGTGGATGTGCTTATTGATGCCTTTGGTGAATCAGGTTAATACCCACAGCTACGTTTTACAGTTAAACACACAGAAAAAAATTCTACTCCTGGACTTGGACTCTATATGCTTACATAAGATTTCTCACAGCAAATTTCATTGAAACAAACAGAGAAAAAAGTTTAGAAAGCTGAATTTCTAATTGTACTCAGCTATATCTCAATTTAGTAACCTAAAAGAAAAACAGCAGGCTGATTTTCAGAGATATGGAGATCCCTGCAGCCTTTGCACAGCTTAAAAGCATCAACCAGACTCAGTGGCTCTGGCAAACAGACCAACTTTATTAGAGTGGCTAACGTTAGGCAATCAGTTTTGAAATGTTCATCTGCAAGAGCTTGCTCAAGTTGCATAGAAAACCTGGGAGAGCAGTCATTCAAATCTGGGGGTTCCAGCCTTCGACTCTGTTCGTTAATCACGGGTCAGTCTTGGGTTTTTTAATCTCATCTAGTGCAGTGGCTCTATGGGTAGCTTTACAAAATACAAACAGGCAAATCATTTTGAATGCAGCATGCCCAAATTTTCATAGGGTGTCTCGATTCTAAGCTCTGTTTCAGCTTGCATTCCTGCGGAGGTATCATTACAGAAGCTAAAGTAACATGGCAGAAGCTAGTAAGGATGTGGCTGGGCCTATTTTCAGTTTAGCTCCATATCATCTGAAGGCTAGATTAAGTTTATGCATACGCAATGACCTCTTTTGCCACTGCCTGTAACTCTTTCAAATTCCTTCCCAGATCCAAAAATATGGTGAAAAGACTATGTCTATTTATGAATGGCAGAAGCAAGGTCCAGAGAAGTGGGGTGGTTGGCTTGGGCTGTAGCCAAAAGCAGATGCTGAATCTTCTCGCTCTGCTGCTGCTGGGCAGCATTTTGGGCCATGGTGCCTGATGTCAGCAGGATGGAGGCCTGGATAAGGGTGAGTGGCAGCAGCAGGAAAGAGACCAGTATGGAAGCAGGAAGGCGTGTTGAGGACTCATCTGCCTGTGATGGTGAGAAGAGCTGTCGCCTTTCCAGGGTTCAGCAGGGACCTGTGTGAAGCCTACCTGAGGAGGAGGAGGGTAAGAGGCGGGGGAGTTCACCTCCAAGGTTGTAATCTTGCTACTCAGCAATGACACGTTCGTTAGGTCTTAGCAGAGGTAGAGTGGACAGCAGAAGCAGGTACAACCTGAGCTGATTAAACTGTTCTGGAGGACTGGGATTGCAAGAGGTGAGAGTGAATAGAGAGGAACACATCAGAATAGAGCCCTCTTAATTTGAACTGGCTTTCTAATCAGACTCACTGTAGAGCAGGAAGAACAAATTTACTGCTTGGGGTTACCTTAAATCAATTCAAGTCATGCTTAGAAAATACTACAAAAGATGCTCAAAGAAACTGAATTATTCACCTGTAAGGTACTGGCCTGGTTTTATCTTTCACAGTGATTGCTGCATTTGCTGTGATTTAGTAATGAAAAATAATTAGAATAAGCTTTATGTGATCCATCAGCTATGAAGATAAACCTGATACCTGTTCTGGGATGCTTGTTTTTTCTGGCAAGAGTGTTTTGTAATGACCCAAGTATCCCAAGCAGGGCAGATGCCGGGGATGCTAACATGCCTAGGCAATGCGGGGCAGGCTGTGATTGTCGGCCTCGCACTACAGCGACAGATACTGTGCTGGCAAGGGATAAATCAAACCCGAATACTCTTCTGGACAGCGCTCAGCTCCAGTGAAGTATGTGACAGCAGGACTATCTCAGGGAAGAGCAATTTGACTGCAGCTCTAAGCCCTGGCAGGATTTAGTCCATGGGTTAGATGTTATGGGTTTGGTTTTGCTCCCTCTCTTTGGAATGTTACGAATAGAAATAAAAGTAATGTTACAACTACAAATAAAAGTTAACATGGAAATACCAAGATCCTAAAGATTTTATATACATATATATGTTTCATACAATTTTTCATTAGCATTTGTGTCCCCATGAAGATACGCTACCGCTTACTGGGAAGGCCACAGCTGGCTTCTTCAAGACACAAGCCCAGATTGATCCGTTCTTGGCTGTTTCCACATAGATGTTAACATTTCAATGAGCTCATGTTTTAAAAGGTTTGCAAACAAACCCTTTCCCTTTCCTGCCCTGCCCTGCCCTGCCCGGATGATGCTTAAGCTTTACAGCAGGCATAGTACTATTTCCCCAGTTGACAATGGGAAGTCAAATGACCATTTTTAACGAGGTGAAAAAGTCCACAGACATGAACCTAGACTGACTCTGAACGTCTGTGCCCCAGAGCAGTACTTCAGACATTGGTAATGTCTTAGGTCCAGCTACGTGCCAGCTTTTTCAGACATGTAGTGTTTCTAGTTCAAGTCTGGCTAAACAGAAGAGATTGCACTGATATACATGGTGAGTTGTGATCTATCATAGACGACAACCTGGTATACACATCTGTTTTATTAGATCTGGGAAGCTCCTCGAATGAATGGGCCTGGGGAGAGGGCAGGTATTCCATTTGGCAAAATTATTCTCATTCTTGAGGTCTCACTAGATCTAACAGTGGCCTTTCCAATTCCCCAGTTCTAATGGCATATGTTATAACTCACTATGAAGCTGATCCTAAAGAAAAAAAAATGACAATGCTTATAGAGCAGAGAACAAATTAATGCTTTAAACAATTTAAATAAATGCCAGGTTAAATAAGTAATTTCAGCTATCATTTTCATGGAAATGTTTTTTAAAGAATTCAATGAAACTATAGTGTTATCTCACCGAGTAATAATTCAGTTCGGTTCTTCTCAGTATGGAAAATCTTTTGGACATAAGCATGTCTCCCGACACTTCTAAAAAAAAATAAAACCAAAAAGAGAAAAAAAAACCCACGCTGCACAACCCCCAAGCTCTCCAATTAAAAAAAAAAAAATTATCTTTACCACACAAAGACTTTGAAATACATTTGCCTAGCAAATAATATAGCTTATTCATCCAGTCTATTACGCAAGTCAGGTACGTCTAGTCCTTGATATGCTCAGTGCACCAGAAGGTGCTAAAAGAAATGAACATGCCCCGGTTTGAGTACAATGAAGGCTCTTGCTGGTCACATTGTGTATCACAGAGCCTTCAATTCCTTAAGTTTCTTTCCAGGTGCTCTAGAAATTGCTATGTTCATATTTTAGTTGTATTTCGGAACAGAAAACAAAACTATTAGTTTTAATTTTTGCAGTTAATTTGTTCCAGAATCACTGCTCCTTAAGTTTATATAACATGAGTACCTGCACAGTTATTAATTAAAGAACTATGCAAAAACTTTTTATATAATGATTTTGCTGTTAGCAAAATATTTTGGAACATAAAATCTTTACATCTTTTAAAATTAAACCAAACCTGTCATCCTCAGTATCATTATTTTAAAGAGAATACATTCATGCAGCCTGAAGATCATTAGCTGTTGACTTCAACACCTTAAACCAGGTAGAGCTTCTCTGTGATGCACAACTGGATACCAGCAGTCTTCTTTCTTTGTCTCACTTTCCAGACACCAACGCAGGAAGGGAAGCAACTGGAAATGTTCTGGTGAAAGTAATAGACTAAAAGTCTTCCTGTTGGCATGGAGATAGGAGTGAATCAAAGTCACTAAACTTAAAATGCTGTCAGAAAGTGTACCTTGTTAAAAAATCATGAGCCAGTGCTCCATTAAAGCAGCAGAATAATTTCCATTCTCTGTACTTCATGTTTACTTGTCATTTCATTTCAGTCATAATTTAAAATACAAACACTTGGAAATGGAAGTAGTTAGTTCAAGTATGTGTCCAGTGAAGAAGATACCAGCTACTTTGTTGGGAATATTCTGTTCCGAAAGTTGCTGGCTGTGGGCAGGACCAGCTCTGCAGATATTCCTTCACCGTCTCCTCCTGAAGCCGTTTCTGTCTGGAGACCTGTCCCCTACAACTGTTAGGCAGCTATACAAGGGTTTGGGGTTTTTTTTTGTCCGTAGGTTCATGTTCCTTCCTATCTGGGAAAACCTGCTTTTGATTTTATGCAAACTAGTAAAGCTGTGGGCTTTTTTTCCTGATTATCCAGAAATAATACTTTCAGTAGCACATCTGGTACAAGAATTGCTTCCTAAGATGCAGTGTAAAGTAAAAACAAATTATCAGTAACATTTTAAAAATACATTAAGAAGTTACCTATAGGACAATTATTTCTCATTCTAGATGCAGGAAAAGACTAGGGTATTTTACACTCACAGACATGGATGCGCACACGTGTATTTATCCATAACAAATTTTTTCAAAGTATTTTTCAGTCCTTATGTCACACAGGAATAGATGAAAATAAATAGGAAGACAGTCAGCAGTGAAAGGCAAACATGGGCTGACTTCCATCTCTTTCTTCTAATAGCAAGCTGTCAATCAGATGCAAATAATATATCTGTATTTTGCAATATGCACTTCCACAGAGAAAAGTGGGAGACTTTGTGGTTTAATTCCCTCAGAGCATAATCTCCGTGCAGATCCACTCAGCGTACCTGAATACTTACCATATTAAGTAAGCACAGAGTAAAACGAGATTTTTCTTTTTTTTTTTTTTTTAATTATTATTGCATGGGGATATCCTGGAAGTACATTATTGAACTTCTTCTGTGATAAAAGGAATAATGAAGTCCTTCCTCTCCTTTGGTTAATGCACTGATCTGGCACCCCGTAGCAAGAATTTCTGCTCCCCCTGCAAGTAGTCTGCACAGCAAATATTTGCCTTCAGAATGAATTTGCATCAGTGCCAGGTGTTTCCAGCTCATCGTGTGCTGCAGGGGACAAGCAGAAAATCCAACCCACGGGCCATTCTGCAACCCTCTTCCACCTTTCCTAGCTTCACTGATATGAGCTAGAGGCTTTTCAATATACCCTGTTTGGAAAATAAGTGA
This sequence comes from Anarhynchus alexandrinus, assembly GCA_008711295.1. Lineage (NCBI taxonomy): Eukaryota > Metazoa > Chordata > Aves > Charadriiformes > Charadriidae > Anarhynchus > Anarhynchus alexandrinus. Next base: position 116,053 of record VUYV01000146.1, on the reverse strand, counting down.
CGATCCCTTTTTGGTTGCAGTTGTCTGGAAGAAATAAACAGTTTTCCCAGACCCACAGGAAACTTCTCTGGGTGGAATCCAGAGCTGGGTGAGAGGCGTTTTGCCGGTGTCTCTTGCTTGTGTTGGCAACTCATTGTCACTTCATCACACCACACTATGTTTAACTGTAGTTTGGTGTCTCTTGCTTGTGTTGGCAACTCATTGTCACTTCATCACACCACACTATGTTTAACTGTAGTTTATAGATGCATACAGAGCAAAAATGCCTACAACTACCTTAGCACAGGACCGTGCTAAGTATGCAGCTGGCTATACAATGAGAAACAGATTGGATCAGCAGCAATTTAAAGTGTAGTCTGGCTTAAATGAAGCAATAGGACTTACATAGCAAAGTACTGACTTTAGATATTCCTAACAACTTTAAAAGTAAAACTCAACTGTGCTAAGAAAACCAAAAGTCTGTGGGTAATCTTTTTAACCTGGGCAAGACTTGCCTGCATTGTAACTTCTGTCGGGGCAAAGACTGGTTTTGATGGTGTGTAGTGGGAATATCGCAGTCTCCAGAACACTGTTCCACAAAGTGTTTTTTACGTTGCTGGTGAAGATGGCATGTCACTTTTGGTTAGGAGAGGAGATCAGCTGCTTATAAGTAATTGGCTGAAATTGTCCATTCTTTGTCCAAATTTTGTATACATGTATCTTTATATATGCATGTGCACACATGCAAAAATGTTCACACGTGTATACGCACACACACGTATGTTCTTTATATATATGCAGACACATGCATGCACACAATATATTCACATATACAAGCACTTACAGAGAGAGATCATTTTAGTTTTAGCCAAAATGTTTAAGTCATTTTACAGAATGGAAATAGAGAGAAATACTCTGCTTTGGTCACACGTCAGAGTTATGGTGACTTTTTCTTTGAGATCTCGAGTGCAATCTCCACCCACTACACACCCTGCCCTCTTCAACTCCCTGTGGTTAGGATGTCGGCTAGCAAGAGAGCATCTTACCTGGCTTCCCAGTTTAATACGTCAACCAGGGAATATACGTATGGTGCAATGCCTCTCACAGCTGTACTGTGCTGGCAGGGTTTGGTGTGTCTAGGCAAGCCTAGCATATCCAGTCCTGCAAGCAGCACGCACAGCCCTTTGACTTCTGATGGGAATTCAGCCCAAATATGCTGCCGAGCAACTCTGTGATGTTACAGTATAAGTGGCTGTACAATTTAGGAGCAGAAGCCAAACTGATGAGAGAATCTCACGGGTCGCAGCTTGGGTGTTGATGGAATTTAGGCATGCTGTAGGTTGGCTCAAAGTTGTCCGAGTGCCAGGAGCACCTCCTGTATAAACTAGAAACCCTTCTGTAAAAATACTGCACAACTGCTTATTTGCTTTCAGTACCTCTTTATCATCAACCATGGGCTAAAGTGACTTATTAAGCCTACCACACATTATAGAAATAGCCATCAGATTGTGGCTTAAATACCATGGCATTTGCCCAGGGGGTTTTCTCATCCATCATATATGAAGTTTAAATAAAAAACTTTGGGTGGGATGCACATTGTTTACAACCTTTTCCGAAATTTCTTCGACCTGTTTGAACAGTAACAACCACCTTCTACACCAGCCCATCTTTTCAGCCCCAAAGAGAACAACTTATGTGGAAGTTAGTTTTACAGAATAGACCAAAGCAGAAGCTCTCCTAGCCAGCCGTTACAATCAGGACACAATATCCTTGCAATTCCTGAAAGGCAGAAAGCAAGTTACTTTTGTGCTTTAGGTCTTGTCTTCAAAATCTTTTATTTCCCTTTTGCTCACAACCTATTCCCATGGTAAAGCATTGAGGGGATGAGCTTTGTGTGAAGGCACCCACTGTGTCTGTCGTGATAGTGCGTGCAGTTCCTGTACTGCTCCTGAAGTTGATTTAGCCAGAACAGAAAAGCCCTTGAATTCTCAGAAAGACTGGCCCAGTAAAAGAAGCATGCTGAAAAAAGTAGATCCTATACATTTCTGAACAATTCTAATATAGGCAACTGTTAAGGAGATATTAAGAGAGATTTAATATATATAATATAACAAAATAAATATATAATACTATATAATATATAATGTATATTACATAATATAACATATACATTACATGATAGATGATACATAACGTATAATTTATTATATAATATATGATATATAAAATATGGGCTATATTATATATGTTACATAATATATTATACATTATATGATATATAATGTGTGATATATTATATAACGTATTGTTTATATTATATCATATTGTATTATATATTATGTAATGCATAATATAATATATAATATACTATATAAGTATATATATACACACACACACTTTTTAAAATGACAGAATTGGTCCTGATTTACCCAGTGGACATACCACTCCTGTCCAAATCCATATTTTCCTAGCAATGCTTCTAAGTTTCCATAATGACTGTTCAGAGTTTTTGAAACAATGAGCAGGAATTCAGCTGTGCATTTGTTATGCACAACAGCAGGAAAATTTCTGTTGCTAATACTTTCAGTATTCATTAAAAAATACTTCTAATTAAACTTTAATGCTAATCTCACATGTCTGTTTTAGCGGTATAACTGGAAAAAGAAAACCCACCCCAAAGACAGTTAAAAGTATTCCAGGATGATCAGGTGCATGTGACAGCTAAACCAAGTATTTCTTCTTCAGCTTATTCGCTGTCCATCTCTAGTTTCTGCTGTTTACCTTTAATGTTTTTAATGCTTTTGTTTAATCCTCAAATAACGCTTAACATCCAGCCTCTAAATTCTTTTAATTCTTCCAAAGCAGAGGGAAAGTAATTTGAATGTTAGAGAAGTGCAGCACCTTTAAAAGCCATTCTTAGTTAAAAGCTACAGGGGAAATAATTGAATTTAACAGGAGCTACAGTTTCTAAATTATTGTGTGGTAAATCACAAAAAGGTCATTCAGTCATGGTAACTGCTCAATAATTCATTCTTCGACTACATTCACATTGCACAGCAAAATATTTAGTTAATGAGATGGCAACAATATCTCATGAGTTTTGCAGAAATACAGTCTAAACTTGCATAATTTGAAATAATTTACAGACTGTGGAAATTTGGTGTTGCAGAATAACTACATTACAGATTAAAAAAAAAAAAGTATCTGTATGGATGCAGGCTTTGAATTTCATCTTGAATTCCTCCCACTTCTGTGTATGTTCCCCTGAGTCCCAGGTCAGCTAGCCAGCGGTGATGCTACCTGTAACGCGACCTGCAAGTTTGGGATGACTGTAAAGCTTTGATACACTCTAAACTTATTAAATTATCATAGTTATTAGATTATTACAATGCTTTTATGGAGGCTGATGTGTATTTACATTTTGCCATGTGTAAGGATGTGTTTTTATTAACTCTCAGTACTGTATACTTAGCCAAGGACGCTGAACTCTGACGGCATTCTTATCATGCTTTTTGTTGTTAATAGCCACGCTCCAGACCAAAATAAGCCCTCAGCTATGCCCAAACACCTTTGCTCTCTGTGTCAGGTTTGCACACACCCTGGCTGAACCTGTACTTGGACAATTGCTTGCAATTTTTCTGAGGAGCCACAGGAGAAAGTTACTGTCTAGCTTAACTTTGCCATTAAGTGTAGTAGATGTGCTTGAACATGCTCTAGGAGCAGAACAGTTTCTGAAAAGGGAATCATTTTGCATGGTCAAACACAAAATAAATCCACACTTTCGGACAAATTTTCGGTGTTACTGTAATCGGTTCTCACCGCTCTGCTTATGTAAAGCAGCCATTGCAACCAGTTCAACCAGTCCCTTGAGAAATCCCATTGCATACTGAAGCAAGGAGCTGCCGGTGCATTTCAACATTGCTCAGTTAAATAGTGCTCTGGTCGGTCTCACAAGTCACCTGCCGTGGCTCTCAACTACCCCAGCTGCTTCGCTCTGCAACCTTGCTAGGGTAAAATGAGGCAAATTTAAAGTTGAATGGAGACTGCCACTTGGTAGTACTATGCAAGCCAAGCACTTAAATCATAACCTCTCCTTCCCGCAGCCATTAGAGTATTTGGGGATTTGCTTGTTTGCTTGCTGTTTAATTTTGCCCAAGTTCCTCTGATTACTGGAAAGAAAGATAACAAGCATATTTTGTGTTTGGTGACCTGCTCAGTGAGACGGATTTGAAACTCAAAGTTCCCCATGCTGGAGGTGGGAGCCGGGTGGGGGCTGAGGCAGCACTGCAAATACTTGATATCATTCCTTTCTGCAAGGGAAGGTGACGGCTGCGGAGGATAAGCTGACCTTGGTATTTCTTTAAAACTTCCTAATATAGCAGTGTTTTAGAAGGTGTAGGAATGAATACAAGAAAAAAAAAAAAAAGAGGAAAGGAAAGGGGCTTGGGCACATGCTGGACCTGACTGTGACTGATGCTTTGAACACGGAAGACTCAGCGGCACAGGCATCAGTGGTTCGTACAAGCACACTCAAGACTGCAAATATTTACTGTCATGCTGGGGTCATCGCCCAGGCTGGGGGTGGCTCTTGCCGGGACAGCTCTGGAGTTTAGGGCAGGTGATTTCATAACTTCCTGTAAAACGTCATGCGGATGTGCCCTATGACTTGATTGCCCAGCTGTTAACTAGTTTATCTATGTTACTAGCCAGCTTAGGTATGTCTGCACATCCTGCCCTGAGGGAAGGAAGGAGAATAGGAAAGATAAGGGTAGGAAGATGAGCGCTGGAAGTAGCAGAAAGTCAACTGAGAAGAGGTGTTTTTTTGTGGATTTATGGTTTCAGAAACCTTCGTTGATGATGAGAGACACTATTTCCCATTGTGCTGTTGCTGTTTGCTCATACTCACTTGCTGGGAGAGTTTTTGTTTCCCATAGGTCCCCCAAAGGCTTGAGCCTTCATATTCTGCTTGCACTAATTTATATCAACTACCTTGGACATTTTTACTTTTTGTGTGCTTTACTTTTCATTTAGCTTTCTAGAGCAACAGAACTCATCCCCTTAAAGCATAACATAACTCCCTGGTCTCTCAGAAAAATCTAAAATGGCAATTGGCAGGAAAGCATTATATAAAAGCAGCTCAGCTTGGATTATGTTTATGTTTTACCCAATGGAAGAAGTTCGAACTGATGGGCATACTATTTAACAGAAGTATTTTACAATTGAAAAGAGCCTTTTGGATTATTGAAAAAAGTGCATGTGGCTAGACAATATTTTTTAAATACGAACAACTTAGCCTTACAGGAAATACGAGTTATTTTCTTTTTTTTTTTTAAAAAAAGTTAAACAATAATAATACCATGCGAGAAAGTCTGCCAGCCTTTCCTAAAAATCATATGTGTGTTGTGACCAACTTGTATTTTCCGTCCCTGAGTACCTAACTTCTTGACTCTCTGCCTTGCCTTGGGATCCCCTGTCTTTGTTGACAACCTTGCTGTTTGCTTGCCAGTCCATATTGCTCCCTTGAAGGTTATTATCCCTCTCACCTTCCATCAGTTTTTTATTCAAGCCTTGTCTCCCATCCTGTTGCCTGCCCTGCTTGCTAGTTTTGAGCGCTATGTAATTTTTTGTTGTGGCCTGGCACAAAAGCATTGACAGAGGTAAAGACCAGGAGAATCCTGGTCTACAGCCAGCCGCTGGCATGCCCTAGTCACTTTGTAATAGCCTGCTCTCAGCTGGGTCAGGGAAAACCAGTCTGATGGATGCAGGTCAAGCACGTATAGTGATGATTTCTGCATATTTGTGAGGCAGCACACAATAGTTTTAGGTCAGTGATGCTCTTTTCAGAGGACCAGAGTATGTCTAAAGACCCCTAATCTGTGTATTCATCTCTGGCCCGTTAGGGCAAGTCAAGAGAGAGTCAACTATACTGTTGATTTACTTGGGATTGTTGGTCTGATGAAGTCAGAGACAACAGCTCCTATAATGAGGAGACAGGAAGGATGTCTTTCAGAGCCAAAACAAGCAAGTAAAGCTTTCGTTCCCTCAGGATAGCTGAAAGCAATCAAAAGGTGCATGTTGTGATAAGCATCCAGCGGCTCAGTCCGGGGTGTGCAGGATAGTGTTGGTTGAGGGTTCGTCTGTAATTTCTATATGGTTCAGAGAACAGTTTGCTTCCTCGCGAAGTCCCTCCTCTGCTTCCCCATAGAAGGCTTCTTTGAACAGAACACAGCAGGCTTCCTTCTGTGTCTCAGACATTGAACGCCTTTGGGACTGGGAGACAACATGGTGGCAACTTCATCCATAAATACTGGTGGCCTCTGGCCTGCTCTGTGCTGCTGCAAGCGGTGCATATAAAATGTCAAATGATCCCCTCAGAAGATATTATCTGAGGGGCACAGGATTTCCCTCCCCATCCAGGCTATTTTTCCTCCAATTGAAGCCAGCTCTCAACAGCTGTAGGACTTCAGAGTCAAGCCTGTAGACAACTCATTCCTTAGACTGACTGCCACTTGCTTTCCCACCACTGTGTGCCAACATACTATAAACGGGGGAGCAACACTTGGTGCTGCAGGGGATAACAGCTAGAATGAATCATCATGGGGTAATCCTGGGGGAGCTGTTTTCACCTTTTCAAATTGTGGGTGTTGTGGGTGCAAGGAGAAAAAACCAAAACCCAAACAACCTGCCATCACAAGCTTCCACATACTTCTGTATATGCAAATGTCGGGGGTTTGTAAACTGTCGACTTCCCAAAAATCTCTTGGAGCTTTTAGAGAAACTGAATTGCCTGTCTTCAGAGGACCTCTTCAGGTGGCTTTAATGAGGAAGGGAAAAAAAGACCTTCTCTCTGCCAGGAAAGTGTTTTAAATTCCCCTGGAGTTTAGAGCTGAGTGTAGTTTGCTGTGTTTTATCATGCCTTATCATATGCTTTTTGTGAAAGGTTTTCTTTCCCCACAAGCGGTGTAGTGATCTGCTGCTTTCCAGCCCCAGGGTGTGTGCCAGCAGCTCTGCACGTGCTGCAGGAGGTGGGTGGCTCATCGGAGGGACAAGTTGTGTTTTGTGCTTCCACGTGTTTCTAGCAAAAAAGCAGCTTATGGGTGGGTTGAGCGAGAGGTCTGCAGGAAGGCCCTGTAGGTAAGTATCTGTCTTCCAGCCCAGCACTAACAACCAGCCTGACACACCAGGCAAGTGTGGTGGCAAGGGACCACAAGCATGTCTGGAAACCGGGATGGGGACATCTGACACAGAAAGTGGGTCCTTCATCTTCTTTTCGTGTAAAGAAGGCTTCTGCACATACTACCACACCATCAGATGTCCTGTTCTCCTGGTGCTGCTCCTGTTTCATCAAACTTCTTGCTACCATTCACTTTAGCCTGTAACTGTACAGAAACATCCGACTAACATCCCATTTTTTGGGTACACAGTGCCACCTAGTCCTTGACCAAGCAGACTAGAGAGGGATTTTTAGTGTTCCTGAAATGCTGGAGTGTCTTACTTTACAGGAAAAGCTGTAGCTTCTGTTTAGGCTAACGTTCAAGCCTTGTTGCGCTTTCCTCCTGTCCTTATCTAATCTACATCCCATCATCTGCTGGCTTGACCACTGCTTCTTGCAGGTGGCTAGTTGCAGGGGGCTAAAGCTCTTTTATCTCTTTAGCTGGCATGTCACTTCAGTTAATGGCAACCATTTGATCAAAACCAAATATTTGACCTGCTTGGATGCCTCTTCCTACCTGACTTTACATTTGCTCCTTTTTATCCTCCTCACAGGACCATGACTGATTTATTCCAAAGGATAACCTGGCATGCTCCGGTGGCTGGCCAGCCAGCAGCTGTAATAAGCAAACAACTTGGTGCCCATTACATTGCTCAAAAAATATAGACCATGTCTTCTCAGCGTACAGCAGATAATCATCAGGGTGATGACCTGCGACCTTGTCATGGTGTGGAGCTGAAAATATGTTCTGGGAACTGGAGCAAGAGGAAAGGCAAAGGAGGATCTTGCAACCTGCTGCCATCCCTCCTATGCCTTCCTCCAGTAGCCCAGGAGAGCCTGCCACCCAGCAGAGATGCTCTTGTTTTCCATGCGCCTGTCTCAGGGGCCTTCCCCACTGCGCCCCACTGCTCTGCTCGAGTCCTTTGGGTTGGAGAAGCTCCACTTCCCTGTGGAGAAGCAGCCTTCGTTTTTCCAGGCCCAGGGTGACCTGCTCTGCTGAGCACCTGAAGAAGTTTTCATTAGCATGACACTGAATCTGGTCAGGTTTTGTATTCCTGTGCAGATAACTGTGGACTTTTGTTACTTTTTCTCTTCAGGGATTTTCAGCGACAAAAGCTCAAAACATTTATTGGAAACAGAGCCTTGTCAAGGCTCTTTTCGATGAAGCCTGTTTACGTGGAACACACTTTGAATGCCAAATGCTGTCTAACTCTAAAAAAGTTTCTTTTCCACCATTTTTGATAAGGAATGTAATTAGTATCAGTATCTGAAATACTGTTAACTCCTGAATTAACATCTATTGAGGTGGGTGGGGCAGTTCCCACATTTATCCAGGATCTGTGAAAAAATCAGGCGGACTCTAGCTACTAGCTAATCATGCTAGTGAGTGCTAGTGCTGGTTAATATCTCCACTCGGGTACCACTTCCTATGCTCTTTCTGGCTGCCCAGCCAGAAACTCCTTGCACAAAAAAGCAGCTTTGGAGAAGACTGCTATACACAAGAGACTCTGGGCCACACACGATGTCTTGTTTGTTGCTCAAGTCAATAAGCTTTCATCTGGATGCTCACTAGGTTTTCTATGGGTTGATACGTGTAAGAGTAGCAGAGAGGCTGATGTGTTTGCAAAATGGAGCCTATTGAACACACAACGTAGTCAGGCCTGAATGGACCAGTTACCGTCATGAATAAATGTACTATCTGTCATACGGTACCATGTTCTTTGGGCTGGCAGGACTGAGATAAGGTGGTTATATATGTTCTACAAAATCATGGAAAGAAAGACAACATCTGAGTATCAGTGTTTTGACAATGATACTTTAGGAACCGTAAATTAATAAAGCTCTAGTCATAACGATTCATCGAACATTTTAAGATCCCTTTTTGGGGTATTTTCCTCAAGCAGCATACAAAGATTTCCTTCTCTTTACTGCAGGTGTATGACAACAACTCCCTACTTATATGTGGATGTAGAGTATGTCACATGTAGCTCATGATCTTGTACCATCACAGGAGATGTCTAACAACTACTGAAGATATCCTAGTGCCAGCTGAAAAATCACTCAGTGCCCAGCTTGAACTATTCTGTAAAAAGCCCAGCCCACAGAAAGCCACTCAGACTATGGTGCTTTAACATATAAACTGATATCATACGAGATGCATTTATACATGTTTCAATCTGTTATTTGCAGAGAAGGAGCACCAGCTTTAGGGAAACACCCTGGAAAACCCCAGTAGCCGTTTTCCTAACCAACAGAGTTTAAGAAGAGGTGTAATGGTCCTGTCACAAGCTTCAGAGCCATGAGTGACCAAGGAAGAATAATGGGGGCATAAAGGCAATTTATGGTCTTTTCGCTTGACTTCAGCCTGCTATTCAAGCAGCATATCAAACAGCAATGCTGAAGTCTTCTGTCTCACGTCCATGCTTTCAGATGGCTGAGCTGTTGGATGGTGTAGACATACTGTCACACAAGATGCATCAGTGGCAGTTTAAGCTTGGCTTGAGATGATAAACTCAGAACTAACCTGGGAATGAAAAAAAAAGAAGTCCTTTTTAATGTTGAGAGGAGAGCTGTGGTGCTGCTGGGACTGCTGGCCCCTGCAGCCAAGTCTCCTAGCTTTGGGTTAGTCCCAAGAAGAAACTAAAATGATCTGAGATACCTGAAGTCCTCGTATCGTAAAACTAGCTTCCTGCAGGAAGCCACATCCAGCACCCAACTTTGCTGTGCTTACACGTGCGACTTGTTCTTATGAGCAGTAGATGGCACTCTTTAGATTAACTTGCTCTAAGTGATTTTTATACGAATAGAAACAGGCACATGAACACACAAAGACACAAATATTTGGTTCTCAGCAAAATAGATAAACCCGAAAAATCTGTTTATCTGAAATTTTACTTTAGGCACCATTAAAAAAAATGCTAAGAAACAGAGTGAGTTTCCAGGATTTTTGGGATTGCACTGCACTATTTCCAATGTTCCCATCCCTCTTTTTAACTCTGTAGTGTAAATAGATGCCTACTCTCTCCATCTTGTCCTCCAACAGCACCTTCCAAGACTGCTAAATGACCTATGCAGATGAACATCCAGTGTCAACGCGAGAACTAGCCTTTCTCACAGCTTGTCTCCAACATATTCCCAGTATAATAATGGGATGGGATGATAAATTTTATCCTATCCTCTTTTGAACTGACAAAGCACAAACTCACACAAAGATTGCCTGCACCACGCCTGTCCTTCTGCTTGGTCTCTGCTTTCCTGTCTCCCATCTTATCTTCCTTCTCTGGCCTCTCCAGTGACCTCCACAGAGGCCTTGCTGGCGTGCTTTGTTTTGCTCAGGTCCAGTAAAACTCCAAAATTCAGTCATTACTCTCAGCACTCATACAGGAGCTCTGCGTTTGTTAGAATTCACACCACAGCTGGGAAAGTAAACCATATGCTGCTTTTGCCTGGCTTTATTGGGTTTTGGTGTGTGTGGTTTTTGGTTTTTTTTTTAATTTTCATTTGTGAAATTCTCTTTCAAGGAGCTTTTCTGGATTCACAGCAAGCTGGAAGAGCTGTCATCTCCACCTGTGGGACCTCCTGCCTTTTGATTCTGCTGAGGTCCTTGCCACGCTGAGATGCTTAGATGATGAGCTGTGACAGCTACTAGTAAATCCAGAGAGCAGGTCACCAGACCAGTTCATTTTTCTTTTGTAGCTGAAGCTGTGGAACTTCTGTAGGAACTGCTGCCCAGTAATACAGTGACTGATGTGACAGGGTTAAGGAAAACCAACAGCTTGTGGATCCCATAATCTGACACTACAGCAAATCCTGTATGCACATCAGATCGCGTTGGTGATGCCAGGATGCCAGCCACACCATGCCTTCGCTGGGGAGGCAGAGATTGTCACGTGAGTTCATAGAATAACGAACTCAGCATCTCGTTTCACTCACACCTACACTGGGGACTTGTGGTCACAAACTCTCAGAATCAGGTGTTCTGTTGTACAGCAGGAAATATTCTGGAAGAAAATGATTCATGGTGCTTGTTTAGAAGCAAAGAATATGCTTCAAGGCTCTGCTGGCAGTTTGAATTCACTGCTTTTAATTCTGCGGTGTGGATTTACGGAGAGGTAAAACAACTGAAAACAGAAGTTGGCCAGTATGTTTTATAAAGCAGAATTTCCCTCTTTTTCTGTTTAACAACTCTTGCAGGAGGTGGGAGGGAAGACGACTTTGTCCCAGATCGTAGTCAGTCAGTGCACAAAAGATAATAGTCAGTTGCTGTTAGCATATTCATTTCTGATGGTTATTTGGTTACTGGAAGCTTTTAAAATTTATTTTCAATTAAGATTTTTTTAAAAAAAACACTTTTATTGGAATTTTTTATCCCAAAATTTATCTTAAGCTTCCAGTAACAAAATGCAATTCCTGACAGAAGTAAAAAATGCCATTGCTGTACAGCCATAAATCTCAAGGGCATCCTCTGTAGCAAATGGAAGTATTAATGGAAGAAGTGAGATGAAGAGAGCAAGGTAATAATGTTTATTGAGGCTGAGTCCCAAGTGACAATATCGGGCATTAACACTAGAAATGCTACTGTTTGGACGGTAGGTGGTGTCCAGTGGCACCCAAAAGCTCCTAAACTGACTCTAGAAATTTTGGCATTTCTGTTTTATCCTCCCTGTCCTTTTTTAACTTCTCTTATTGCTTATTGTATTGCAGTGAGTGCTCCTCCTGAAACTGGATAACACCTTACACTGCTTTTTTACAAGGGAAAATGGTTGCCATTATGTTCTCCCATCCTTGCTGCCCTTAAAAATTAAATGGTGCTCACATCTTAAGGGGTATGCGGGCTCACCTGACCTTCTGTCCCCGTCTCACCTCTGGCCACAAGCTGCTGGACATGCTGCCTGTGATAACTGCCACTCTTCCATCCTCTGCGCTGCCTTCCCTTCACTCCCCTGCCTCTACCTGCCCGCCACGGTTAATCACACTTGTGACAGGCCATGATAATGTCAGGCTGCTTTTACCCATTCTTTTCCCTCAAATTCCTGCCTGTGTCTCCTTGGTGCGCCCAGGGATGAATGGCCCTAAAAGCAGTTCAGGTCTGTATGGAGAAGGAAGCAGTAATGGACCTCCACAGAATCCTCTCTTAGGGTGGGGGACAAAACCATACAAAATTACAGGCAAATGTAAGCATTTAAAAACTTCAAAAGAGTAGATTAGAAGTGTAAAAGAAGTTAGGGTTGGAATGCCCGTGTGACCAAAACCAAATGGTGCTACCTGATTTATGGTTCCCAAGCAAGACTCACTCTTGCCTGATGCAGAAAAGTGATGGGTACTCCTGGTGTACAATCAAATAATTCATAATTTTTCACCCAATCCTTTTCCCTTAGGTAATTTGGTCCCTGCTGTGACACTGTAAGCGAATTGTGATTGCATGGTTGGTCCCGAAATCAATTGTACAAGGAGCAGAAGGGGGAGGGGGGGGGGAGAGGGAAAAAAAAAAGTCAGTGCAATTTATTGCAACTTGTAACAATGCGTCAGAGTAATTCTTCTTTCTGCCAGCATGAAAGAGTCCTTGTGGACTTTAAAAATGGGAGAAAACTAGGAAGGTGAAAGGAGAATGGTGTAGACATTTGTTCAGGGCTGTAACGAAGCACCTTTTTAGGCCTGAAAGCCCTAACGCCATTCAAAGAATTTGCTTTATTAGGGGCTTCTGAAACCCGCTGCCCTTCTGCCTGTTGCAGAGAGGGTGCAGTGCCCTGGCAGCAGCCCGGGCTGGCACCTGGTTAACCAGGTCCAAACCAGCTCCAGCCTTGGCTGCTCCGGGAGGGGACCTGATTGCACCCTCAGCTGCACGGACGTGTGTGTTTACAGCTGCTGCAGTTCATCCACTGCCAAATGGGTTGTGGAAAGCCAGCAGCTAAAACCTCAGCCCTGTTCTCCGAGGCATACCTGCTGCATGGAAAAGCAGTCCTGGGGAGCTGGCAGCCTCACCAAGGCTGAATTAAAAATCAGTGTCAGCTGAACAGCGGAGTGTGTCTGCAGCCTGGGCACAGCTTGCAGGTCCTGAGCGTGCCCGTTCACGCTCCTTTTGCTCGTCACCGTTATCACTGTATGCCTGCAAACCCTCCTTCTGGACAGCAAGCAGGTGTCAGCAAGGTTTTGGCCTATTTGTTCCCATTTGGTTGCCTGCCTGCAAGAACAGCTCCGTTTAAAGTTGCCATGGTGCTTCTGCCATGGTGGGAACTGTGAGTTTGTGCCTGATGGTAACTCTTGGGTCACCTTACTCCCCACGTCCAGGTTTCCATGCCATGACACACCTTTTTCACAGCTCCCTGCACACAGGAGACTACCGCAGAGCAGCTCTCACATTGCTTCGTGTGAAGACTGATGGCTGGGACAGGGTACGTGGCTGAGCATGGCACTGCAAGCACCTGCGGGAAGTTTTTAACAGCTGGTCTTGGACCACCAGAATATTCGGCAACAAACCAGGAGTGTGCCTTAACCTGAGAAATGCTTGCCAAGGGAAGGAAGCTGGCAGCCAGAAGAGGGCATGTGAGGAGGCTTCCAGAAACATGTTCTCTCCTCCCCCTTCCTCCCTTGACCATCTAAAAGACTGCTCTCTCCTTCTCTTTCAAAAGAAAATAATCTAACTTAATAAGTAAGCCTTCCAGTTTGGATCTCTGTCCTTTAAGCCTTCTTTCAAAACAGTAGAAAGTATTCCCCCACAAATCCCTTACACACAAAAGTAGCACTTTCACTTCATTTCTTATCCAGTTAAATAAACATGCACAGACATCTGGAAATGGAGAAAAGCTAGTAACACTAACCTGCCTACCACATCCCGTCATGAAACAACTGAAGGATTTGCAGATTAATAGGCTTACCCAGCGCAACCCTGCAAAGGGAAATCCTGTCTCATTGACTTCTGAGGCTTAGTGTTCGATAGGATTTAAAATGCATCTTTACCATAGCCCCTATAAATCCAGTCAAGCAGCTAAACCACTTGCTTCTGCCCTTCCCTTCACCATATCCTACTAAGATACTTAGCAATTTGAAACTGCTGTATCTATGCAGTTCTTTGCATCGTCTCAGTGACCAAACCATCAGTAATGAAAGGGTGCAGGAACCCTTTTCCCAGCGAGTGAAGGTTCCCCTCCTAACACGCCTGGGAAAAGGTGTCAGAAAGACCTGGCCTTATTAGATGAGCAGGCATTGCAATAATGCATTTTCAACATCAATGGACTTCACACCTGTTGGAATGGAGAGGAGTAGCCGAAACTCTTCAGGACCTCCAGAGCTTTCAACTGAAGACAGAAGCTGAGGTGTGTTGGCCACAGTATGGGGACAACCAGTGTTTAATCTGCTGTGTGCTTAAGGATGCTAACAAAATGGAGGCATACAAAAAGCTGTGTGTGGCATGAGGGAGTAGCGCAAAGGCTGGAGGAAGACCTGAAGCTGTAACAGTTGCTATCTTTTGCTCCCCTCCAGTGGCTTTTCCAGTCTGTGAGGACAACAGCTCTGCCAGGCACTCTGCCAGCCCCGAACCCCTGTAGCATACTGCCACACTTGCAGAGTTCAGACAAGACTGATCATCAAGGTGAGGTAAAACCCTCCCTTTGGAAGAGATTTCTACAGGAATACATCATGAAACATCACAGGGGTAATTCAAGGTAAGCCGCAACAGAGAGGTTTGGAGAGGTCAGGCACCTCTGGCTTTTCTTGGTTTATATGGGAGCAGGACCAACTGTCAGCCAGGACGCTGAGGTAGCACTGCCTAGAGTTCTTCCTTGATGGGTATATACCAAAGGTGCTGCTCAGCCACACAGTTACGTTTCATTTAGAACCCCGCTAGCACAGGAGAACTTCTGAAAGAAAAGCAAAGCAAAACAAATCAACCTCTCAGCTTTGATGGATGATTCGGAACAGAAATAAAGCAGATCTTTCCCTCGCCTGCATTGCCTTCCCAGCCCAGCCCCGTTCCTTCATCCTTGCCCTCAGTTCAACATCTTTCCAGGCCCTTCTGTGCTGCAGCGAACTTGACAAAGCCTCTGTCAGGGTCTTAGGAAAAATCTTTCTTCCTGCCATCCCTGAAGCCTGTTGTCTTGCACTTCTTCCAAGATGCCTCCCAGCCCCTATCTGTGCTGCCTTTCCCTGCTTTGCACCCACCCGGCAGCCCAGCAGGTCCCCCTGGGCAGCTCATGCTGTGCAGCTTTCAGGGCGTGGGGGACCTGCCCCTCTCCCCCAAAAGCTGTGGCTGTTCAGATTGGAGCTGGTGGGGTGAGGCATCCTGCAGCCATGCTGCTGGGGGCCTGCCTTTAAACAGGGGGGCGAAAGCGGTCTGCTCCAAAAAGCAAAGCATCTGCCTGTCTCTCATACAAGAACCATGACTATCCATGGACGCTGATAGATGAGGAAGTCACAGACAAAAAATAATTCTTTAGTACACATGCAACATGGCATCAAGCTACAAATCTTGTTAGATGATGATGGGAAGTATTGTTCAGAAGGCAATTCACATAGGGCTGGAGATTTATCTGGATATCAGGACTGTGCAGTTTGTCCTCAGTGTATCATTATAAAATGCAGTGATATTTATGGGCACATGCAGAGATGTAATTGGAACTGTGCAGAGCACAAATTTGATTTGAAAAATTTCTCTTGCATCTCTGCTTTAAGACACGGTAGGGTTGTTTCATTAGCAAGGAGGGATAAAGACAAAAACTCCCCTTCTTGCTCAGTTGCTAGTTTATTTAAATTAAATAGCACAGCAGTTGGCTGTTTTGAAATGACTGGAGTTGTGAGGAGATCCCTCTTGTTCTGCACAAGCACATGGCAAGTAGGGATGGAAGAGGTGATTAAACAAATTAAAACACCTCTCTCCCACCTCTATACCTATCTTGTTATCATTGTCCCTAGGCATCTGCTTTTGGGAAGGACAAAACCTCTGATTTGGCCCACCCTGGGCTACATCACTCAAAGGCTGAAAGCAGCTCCTGAGATTCAATTAATAAACCAGAGGGCTGTCAAAAACGAGATTCCCTGTCCCCTCAAATCCCCAGGCAGACCTTTTCTTCTCTTTCTGAGTTGCAGGGAAGGGATCACATAGTGGTGTGGGAGAGGACGAATTGCCTGGAATAAGGAGCCAGCTGAGGTCTTTCGCTGGGAAAACCAAAAACCTTGCACAAAGAAGCAGCAGGCCATTGCATCGGTGCAAACACCCAGCACTTCATGGGTACAAGAGCATGGTTTTCTGTCCCACAGGCAGCACTGGCATGTCTTCAGTACCTATGGCTGACAGCTGGGCTGCACGCTAGCAAGAGAAGCAGAAGTCCTAGTCCATCGTGTACCACAAAGCTGTTGCTGGTCTGCATGGGCCCGGGCAGGAGGATGCCTGCAGGAAGAGCAGCCTCTAGAATGTCTGTTCCCTTAATGAGTAGTCTCATGAGCAATACTGGTCATTATTCAAATGCACATGGTGTGTCTTGGGCAGGGATGGATGCACTCTGTTCAAACAGGACAGATGTTTATGGGGTGTGTGGGGAAAGAGCCACGCGACTGCAGCCTGTGGCACACCAGCTCTTGCTCTGAAGGGGGCTAAAGCTTCCCTAGATCTTTCCCCAATTAAATAAACACCAGTTGGATGTGCAGTGGCAGCATTAGACTGAATTCTTACTATTATTTGATTTTATCAAATAATCTTTTAAAAATCTCCAGCCAATCAGTGGCACTACCAGCCACTTTTGTTTCAAAAAAAATCTGAATTATTCAGAAAAACAGATTCACCTGTCCCCTCCCTGGAGCCACTGCGCACAGAAATCTGAAGAGCGCTCTGCACGTCATCTCAGGCTTTCATACACCCAGCCTGTAGAGCTTTTTTTCGTTAAAAGAAGATTTCAAATATTCAGAAGCAACTGTACACATACACACACACAAAAAAACCCAACCCCAGTCCTCATCTGGCAAGGCTCTTTTAATGTACTTTTACCAAACCACAGTACATACTTCAAATAAGGCCTAACAGATTATACTCTTTATAAATTTACAAACAGTTTATTCTCCTTAAAGAGATATTACTTTTATCAGTCTTGTGTATTTCAATGAATTATATGTTTATTCAAGCATAACATAGCAAATGTAGCCATAAATCTGTAGACTAAGTGTCTATAACAGAGGAATCTCAGATACACTATACTTTCAGATTAGGATTGTTTTTTTAATATACACATTTTTGTTTAAATAGGGTAACCGTCACATCCTGGTTATGCTTCCCCTGGGAAAATTGTGCTCAAGAAAGAAACCTGTGGACTGGAATAACTGCAAACAGACAAGGTCTTGGTTCACCTGCCAGGAAATTTGGCCAGCTTTGTAGGCACATAACCCTGGGATTGGCTTTCAACCTGATTTGGAGGGAAGGGGTGAGAGGCTGGACTTGCTTTCCCGGTAGCCAGTGGCCCTGGTCCTTTCCTGGGTACAGACCACTCCGTAGCATCAGGAACAAGACTGATAGGAAAGCACAACTGCATTTCTGCCTCTAACCAAGAGCCCAGGTTATTGAGAGCTGGCTGGCTGGTAGAGATGCATTACTCAGATGTGGCATACAAACAGAGTATTTAAAGAAAAAGGAGTAAAAGAAAAGAGGAAGTAAAATGACCTGCCTTAGTAGCAATTTTGACAGTCTTTTGCTACTGCTATGTTTATAAATCTACTTCTGAACCATCATTCATGTTCTAGTCTCTACTGACCCCTTTTCCTGCTCACGAGGCTATACCCATAGCCCGGCTGTTGCCAGCTTGCTGTCTTGCCAAGCAACACCAGAGAAACAGGAGCACCTCACTAAACTGTGAAAACCCCAATAGCTTGCTAAAGAAACTATGTTTTGAGGCTCTCACACTGGTCAACATCATGGGCCGTGCAAGGCAGGTGTTTTTGAAGTGTTATATGGCACCGATGGCTTCAATCCATCTCTCAAAGACTGAGAAATAAGTTCCTGCTTGAGCCCAATGTGTCCCTGCCAGAGAACCAATGAGGAAAGAAAAAAAATATTATAAGACACCGAGACAAAACCCAAATCCAAACCATGCAAATTATAGCTGAATAATAAAAATCAAAATCCAAGCCCGCACCCCAAGTCTCCCTTGCAACAGAGACAGCTGGTTGCTTTCTAAAGACTGCAGAACCAGCCACTCTGTAGCTCTTAAATAAGAAGAGTTTGGCAATAATTACCATGCACAAAGTAAAGGCCACTTATAAAACATCTCCATAAAAATATCTATTTATCTCTATATCTCTATTTATATATGTCAGTAAGAAGCTTCATACTGAGCACAGCCCAAACACTCTGTAGTGGGGGGGGAGTGGGGAATCTACTTAATCCCCATGAAATGAAGCGCTCTTAGTGAAGGTTGGCATCCACATGTAGGATTAAGTCAGTACAGATAATTTCCAGCAGGCTTCTGTTAATTAGCATGAGTCAAATGGAGTAGCGGGGTTGTCGAGGAGCTGCAGCCTTTCAGGAATATTGTGCCAAATCATGCTGTTGTATCAGAGGAACTCCCTGGACTCAGGCTGCTCAATGCATGGTTCAGTTCATTAGGACTGAAGACATCTTATGTGACTCCTACCCAGCCCACTGATGGGTCTTGATCCACTGAAGAGCAGAGCAAAAAAAAAGATCCTCCTTACCAGTGTATGAGATTGACCACACAAAGCAGATTTGTGGAAAGCCAGTTCCCTGTGCTTCAAAGAGTTAATGGGAATCAAGTGATGCCTTAGCCTCCTTTATTCAAGTGACTCGGATCCCACATTTTAAGTAGTGAGAGCTTCAAAAGATCAGACACAATGCAGGAGTTGCAATGGGGTGAGTATATCATCTCAGGTACTCCAAATACAGAGCCTTTTTTTTTTTCCCCCGTCTCTGAGATGCTGGTCCAATGAAAATAAAATTCTTTAATAACCAATGTTGAGAATTTTCTTAGGTGTGCTAATAACTGAAATCTGTAAGAGTGCTGACTTGTTGTCCTTGTTGAGATGGACCTTTAAAACTCCAAGAGACTAAAACCACTAAGAGGTGTTTATAATGTCACTATTTTTGTGTCGTCCTTTGGAGGCTACCAGTGGCCTTGTGTATGTGTCACAAAAGCACAAAGGAAAGGGGTTAATTCTGACATATTGTGGCCCTAAGGAAAATAGAAACTGCTTTTGCTAGACATTTATTTTATTATTGTTATCTCTTGGGAAAATTTGAACCAAGCAAAAGAAAGTGAGTATGCTTAATGGAATGAGGTGCAGCTGCCTCATTTTCAGAATCTGTTTGCCAGACAGTGCTGTGATTTTGGAAGAAACACAAACAAATTATAAAATAATGCTGCAGATGGCAGAAACCAAAATTTTACTTTCAGTCACTGAGTACTATAAACAGGCAAAAACCAGCTGCAAATATAACAGATGAGAGGAATTTAGCAGCATACAACTCTCCCACTACAATAGTCACATTTTAGGAAGGTGAGAGGCTTCACCATGGTCAAAGTAGCAAGCATTGCTGGGAAGGAGTTCAAAGATGACAGTGAAAGGAGATAAATTTATCAGTGAGAGGGAACATTTCTAAAGTAGAGGAAGAGATGGGAAAAAAACCCCCAGAACTGTCAGCCAATTTCCTTCCATGCTGGCCTTGGAGTGGTGGGTAAAGGGTTTGGGAAGGAGATGATAGATGTGTACAGAGATGTTACTCCTGTACCAGGAAGAACTGTGTAACAAAAGGGACTTTATGTTGTGTTTCAGGGTGTGCAGCAAAGGGAATTTCTTTTTGCTACCTCGCCCTGTTGCAGTAGTTTATGTTTCAGGGATAAAGGTCATCCTAGTGCAAGTTACACAAGAAAACTCTGCAGACAGACCTTGATTTTATAACAGAAGTAAATTACAACTAGCTGTTGATACTGTGTCCAGTCCTTTATGATGGCAAATAATTTATTTTTAAACATTTACCCAATGGAGATTTTTAAGACAAGGCAGTACAGGTCTGTTGGGCCAGCTTGTGAATGATTTATTGACTGTGCCCAGGTCAGGCTTCTTCAGTGACACGTGAACCATAAGTGTGAGGATGTGCAGTATAGAGAACAAATATTAGCATATAGGGGATGGCCACCTTGTCTTTATTCAGCCAAGTTTATTTGACTTACATACCTCCACATGGGTTTAAAAAAATAATACATAGATTGGCCTGGTTGCTTCATTACTAACCAAAGCCATGACTAAATGTTGGAGAGCTGTTAGGCTGGAAATTTTCCAGATGAAGCCTGCTTCCACCTGACGTGAGTCATCTAAAGTTATTGCTTTCTGGCTGATTCAAGAGTTTGTTGACTTGCTCCAGTGACTCTTTCAGTCTGTCATAAACAAGAGCCCATTGATAGCCTGCAGCCCAGAAGATGGAGTCAGTGGGGAAAAAAACGTGACTGGACAGGATGCTAGATAATCTCATCTAGGCTCCCTTTCCCACAAAAAGTTGGACCAGAAGGTCTTTTGAGGTCCTTTTCAACCTGGGCTGTTCTGTGGTTCTGTAAGATGGGGGAAAGGGGACAACAGATAGGGACAGGCGGCAACACATCTGAGGATTATCTTCTGAGCAAGGACAGACCAGCAGGTAGAAGAAGAGCTTGGGACTTGTGATTCTGTGTGCTCACCAGCAGCCTAGAGCAGCTTAAGTTTCACGTCTTCAGCTGTATTCTTGCAACAGCTTGTTTTAAAGCATGTGAAAGATGGGAGAAGCTCAAACATTTTGGCCAAAAAGGCAATACACATATGGTGGTATATGACTAGCTGCAGCACTGTACCTACCCCAAATCTGTGGAGGGCAAGAAGAAACTCTTTCTGGTATAGTTTATTGTTCAGCATATTAAACTTTCCCTCATATGGTTTCTGCTCCAGTGTCGTTCCAGTAATTTACTTTTCTTACTAATCAGAAAAAGTCATTTACCTGCCTTGACGTGGGTTTTCAATAAATAAGAATTTCTTAGAGCAGCCCTTTGCTAGAATCCAGAATGCCAGTTGTTTAATATTATCAGTATAAATAACTCTATGTTCTAATAATTAATATGGTGTTAGTACATCTCTGCCCCTTGGAGACAGCAGAATTAATGCTATGAAATCTGAGGAAATAACAATTTGCTATTCCCTATTACCCTATTCATACCAAGCAAGAATATTTATCTAAGGTAAAACAAAGGGTACACACTTTTCTCCTATGTTTGTTGTTTAATCCAGATGTTTTTTCATTAAGGAAAAAATAGCAGTGGGAGCATAAGTAGACATTATTGGAAGCTGCTGCATCGCAGAAAGAACAGGATGCAATAAACTTGTTACTTGATTCTATGTATTTTTGCAGAGTATATCTTACCCCCTTTTCACAGAAGCAGTTCTGGTTGTGCTTTATATCACATGGAACAATTGCTTAACTTTTCTCATATGCTGTTTTGAAACCGGAAAACTAGTCAAAAGAAACACTTCTCTGTGAAAGAACCTGTTGGTACCAAACTTTTCTATGTGGTTTTTTTTAAAAAAGTGGCTTTTTAAAAAAACTTCTTTTGTAAAGAAGCCACAAATCGGCCACTTCCTGGTTCTTAAGTTGTTGGCATAAAGAAGCCACAAATCGGCCACTTCCTGGTTCTTAAGTTGTTGGCATAATCAGGGTTTTGAGCATAGTGCTTCAAGAAGTCTGCTTATATGTGAAAGTCAGAGTTAAATAGGGTGTTAAAAGAACTGTGTTACAGATTGTTAAATGATTTTCAGTAACCAGGTCCAAGTCTGCTCTCATTCGATGCACCATATGTGGCTACTACTGTAGGGCAAAGTCTGAGTTTATCTCCAAAATTGCACTTAATTTCAAGAGTGAGTGATTTTGCTAGCACTGCAGACTCATGAATTTGAAGCAAGTTTGGTATCTTATCCACCATATACCCACATTATTGCAGTGATTACCCAAGAGCTGTAGACATCGCATCTCAAATAGCCTTAGATTTCAGAGGTGCACTTGTACACCGACACACTTCTGACTGCAGTGAAACACACATGGTGACAGCAAGAAGCAAAGACTCTTCTCCGTGACACAGTGTTCAAGTATTAGAAGGTCTTTAAACTTGAACCTTCACTCCCGTCTCTTTGTTCCTATATAAATGAAAAATATTCCTGTAGAAAGTGTGACTCTCCTTCTAGGGATTACAACAGTCAGTACAAAAGAACAGTCAAAACATGGTCACAAGGCATCACAACACGACTTTGCCACTTTTATATTCCACAAAGTAAGTTAAGGTCTTGGATGGGACCAGGGCTTTGGGTCGGCGGTTAAGGCAATTCACGCTGGAGACAGAGCAACTGGTTGGGACAAGCACAGTCCCTCTGACTCAGGTGGCTGTTGCACTGATGCTTCTTTGCCTAGATTTCACACTCTCCCATTCAAGTGCACTTAACATAGTTCTTTTATAAAATGCTTCACATCATAAAACCTTTTTAAAGCCTGATAAGATAGTTTATTAAAAGGAACAGACACAAGTCTGTTGAGCTGGGCATACATTTTTCTTGACGAATTCAACAAAGGGCTGACATTCATAAAGGAAGGGACAGAGCTATGGTAGGAAAGGATGGCAAGCAACCCACGCTCAGCCATTTGTAGTGTGTAACTCTTGTGAAGCTGGCAATACCACAGAGCCTGCAATAACAAACGTGAGCAGAACTGATGGCAAACTGCTTGCTGCTATCTGCAAAGTCGTCAGAAAGGGAAAAACCTCAGAAAGGCAGTAATTTCATTTATACCAAAACCCCGCACTCAAACCTTCAGCCCACCTCAACAGGCACACATTTACACAGCCTGAGATTCTCCTCCAGGTAATCAGGGCTGCCTGATGCAGGAGGCAGCAAGGATTTGCACTTCAGTAAATCTTCCCTGGTTTTAGCACCCTCTCTTCTGATGTGTAACTGCGTTCTGAAGTCCCTTTTTTTCATGTACTGTGGGTCTTTTCTTAAGAGGCCTTTCCAACTTCTGTCCTTTCCAAATTGATTTCCTGATACTAGAGAAGGGAAAAATATAGACAAAGATCAGAATATACAAAGCACAAGGAAATAGCTGTAGGGTAATTAAAACTATTTCCAATTTCTTTCTCTTTTTTTTTTTTTAATTTTTTTTATTTTATTTACCAATCTGGTTTCTAATAGAACTTTAGTTAAAAGGAAAGACATTCACAGAAAATATTAGGCATACATATACATTGTCCTTCTTTCATTCTAGTTTACATGCTGTTGCTTTTAGAAGGCAAGGTTTCTGTTTCGTTTCTCTAGGATGGATAATGAAATCTGATTAACAGAATTTAGGTTCTGCTTTTCAAAAATGACACCCTTTCAGGATCACCATGCTTGCTGGAATGTAAAATCGTTCAAGGGAGAAACCGTATTAAAAGCTATTGCTTGTCAAACTGAGATAGCCTCACATTTCAACAGCTGAAATTTAGCTGCATCTGCCATTAAAGGACACTGATTTAATTAAAATGCAATTAAACTGAATTCTTATCACTACAATAGACTTGTACATATACACCACTGCTTTGGCAGTCTTACTAAAATATTTATGTTGACCATCCTTTCACATACATCATGCTACCTAGAGCATGATATTAAATGCTGCCATACCTTTGAAGTGGTAACTGCTAGAAGAGATATAAAAGGTATAGGTAACGTTTAAGACAAGAAAAATACAAAGCAGAAATGCTTCAGTACCAGTTAAAGATACATATTCCTATTTAATACATCTGAATTTTCTATCAGTAAATATGGAATAAGCAGTGTGTGAAAGACTTGATTCAAAACCGCCAGATTGGATTGCAGATTTCCCCTCGAGGCTGGGTTGACATCAAAATTAGTTTTCCACTGTTTTGGCTCTTTGGAGCTCCACAACTCATTACCTGGTGGTCTGCATGTGTTGTGAATGAGGATCTGAAATACTGCTTACATTACTTCACTAACACTGAGAGCCCCAGTCTCCAGCCCAGTCTTGCTCTCCCCACCGCTGGTGGCAGTTTTGCCATCAATTCCTGTGGAATCAGGAACGAGCCTTTCAGAAACACAACTGGGACACTTTGGCTCCCCAACCAGTACAAGCAGCTGCATTTTCCTGCACAGTGCAAATAGGTGAAGCAGCTAAAAAAGCAGTGACAAAAGACTGATTATTTTAATATTCTTTGGGGAAAATACAGAGTTTTATAAAAGCAGGATCCACTCTCCCCTCTAACAGATTTTCCCACTACAGGCATATGGATAGTACCTGTCAAACAACGTGGATTTTTGGCACAAATAAGAGTGGGTAAAATAAACTGTGGATGTTGTTTCAACCTCCATAATAGTCCCGCAGAGGAAAAAATCCTCAGAATAGACATAGTGCTAGCAAAATATACAAGCTACTTCTCTGAGCCTGCTCCTGCTTCACTGCTAGGCTGCTGAATGGCCACTGCCTATAATTCAACATACGCCATTCTCAAAAATAAAATACATAGCAGACAGGCAGGAATTCACCTACAGTCACCAAATGCCTATACAGAGACCAGCTGCTAGTCTTCAATGTCAGGTCTACAGTCCAGTTTAAGAAGAAACAAGAATTCTAATAAATAAAAGAATTTCTAGTGCTATGAAGGTGACTGTAGCACGAAAATAATGACAAGATTGAAGATTCTTATCATTTTAACACAGTACTAATGAACTTTACATAAGTAAGTCCATGGTGTCCAGTCAATGGAGAAATGCAGATACTTGCAACTTGACTTCAGAAATTTAAAACCTGTTTTTCAAATTTAAGACTCTAATTTACAACTATTGCTTGTGCCATGGTCAAAACTTGTTTTCCAGAAAATCTTGCTTACAGAGTTGTGGGAGATTAGCTGGTAATCTTTTAGAAAATCAGTGAATAGATATCACAGGCCTTGCTACCGTAACCCAGACGACTGTCCCTAGCTTCACCAAGGACTCGGTTAGCACAGAGACCGAACCATCTTTCCCCTCTAGCGCCATGCTGAGGCATTTGGTAAATTTGCCCTGTGGCTGCTAAGTCTGTCTCTCCCACGTGAAGCAGCAGAGGACTCTAGTGTCTCAGGAGTCTGATCCTCTTCCCAGACATTAAGTTCAGATTACTAAGTAACTTTTTGCTGCAAACCAAATCCCAATCTATGTAAACGATGCTATATTCACTTCTCTTGGTGACTTGAGGTTGCAAGCAAGGATGTTTTTCAGAGTGGACTAACATACCATTAAAATAAAATTAAACATAAAATAATATAGAAAAGAGAATGCTTTTTCAATCCTACAAAAACATCTATGATTGGTATGTATTTTGCTGAATAGTTAGTGGTGCAGCCTAGATCCATCCCAAGCTGATACTTTCCAAGTGGTGGAGACTTATCTTACACCCACAAATAAGAATAAGGACTCATCTGCTCGATTAAACACGAGAGGGAGAGGTTAATACTGGAGGCAAGGCAAAAGACTGCAGAGCACAGGAGTGACAGAGGTGATTTGTATGCCTACCCGAACCCCTCTGCCACATAATGTTACCTGAGAAACAGTCATGTTTTTTTAAACTGGCAACATTTTTGTATGTTAATTCCAAACCCATAAACAGGAGAAATCAATGGGTTTGATTTGCTCTGATATCTATGTTCAATGAATCCAGAAGAGGACTTTAGGCTGCCGTCCTTAAAACCCAAACTATCTGGCCTTGTATATCTGACAAATTGTGCTTATAAATTTCTTGTCTGGTAAGACTCCAATATTTTCCTCTCTCTCCATGATTTTTTTTTTTTCATTTTAAAGCATTGATTAGAATAAAGAAAGCTAAAACCCAAAATATAAGGTAATTAAAAATGCCAGCACTGCTCAGTGTAGCAGATTGCAGATTTGTGTGAAAAATAAATCTTTCTTACACAGAAAAATGGATTAAATCTGTGCATACTAAACCCAGCAATATTAAAGATAAAGCAAATCTAAGACTGTCATGAGCAAAAATACTTTTAAAGGGAAATTCTTGGTATTGTTTCTGTTCTTTTAGCACACAGCAAATGCCCTGCAATACATTAATTTCTTCATTCTGTTCCACTGCAAAAACTGCCCATTAAGGCCTTAAATTCCTATCAGATCTGACCACTGGAGAACCATGCTCCTCTGCAGAGGGCAAGCTAAAGCTATGTTATTGCCATCAAAGGATATTAGGTCTTCAGGCTGCCCCTTTGCCTTCCTTGAAGCTGGTTGCCCACTTCTCAGGTGACACCTATGACTTCCCTGGCCTGAGAGGGAACATGGGGTGCAATGCTGCAGTTGGCATTGGCCTTGCTATTCTTAAAAATGCCCTAAAAAGACAGCAAAACAGTTCAGGTAAATCTGCATTAAAAAGTAACTCTCCACTGGGCACTGTGTGTTTCTCATGTGCTCTCTGGGCAGAGTTTCCAAGCCTCCTTTGCCTCACCCCCCTGCCTGTGTGAACACCACCAGCAGAGGCTTTCCTTGCAAAGGGACTGAAACAAAGGGTTTAAAGAATAAATTGCTATGCTAGAGTTGGAAAAAAAGTATTATGTGAAGTCCGTGGGGTCAAATGCATTGACTAGAGCTGTACTAATATTTCTGCGACAGCCTATAAAAAAGAAACAGAAGCAAACAAAGTCTGGCTCTAATTCCCTACTACAATGCTTACGCTTAAGTATAGTATATGCCAATAAGCCACAGGCAGAGCTGAGTTTAAACTGGCATGTGCCTCGGGTCACTGGTACCATAGCCAAAGACACAGGCACAGACTAGGTCTACAGACTCACACAGCATCATCCTCCCTTAGAGACCAACAAAGTAATAATAATAATAAAAAAACCCCAAAGCTTCCTGTGCTTTATGATCGTTCTCTCTGGTAGTAGTAATAGTCATAGTAACAGTATTTTTACATTGCTGATGAGAATTGTAAGCAATCAACAAAGTGGGTGGGTCAAGAAGATGGATCCTGCCAGGGTTGGCATGGATGACGTTGAAAAACTGGCGAGTATGATTTGCATTAATCCTCAGCCCCCTATCCCACCCCCAGCCCTGAACCCCCCGTTCAATGCCACCAAAATGAATGGTGATATGGTCAAGGTGAGGGGCTGAGGGCAGCCTGTGGGGAAGTGGCCAGCCATGAAGGAACACAATGCTGGAAATAAAGGTCTGCCAATTGTTCTCAGGACAGAACTACCCACGCTTTAAACAGCTTTTAAAAAAATCTAAAAAACCAGCCCCGTTTCTCATCATGGGTATCCAGAACACCTCTAAATAGACACACAGAAATAGACAGGTGTTACTGAAAATTTTAACCAATGCTGAAGCTGCAAAACTGCTCTTTGTTGTAGTTGTTTGGATACAGAAGGGGCAATTTGCTGTAAATAAATATTAAAAAATATTTTTCCTTAAATGCTTGAGATACTCTTTTTTTTCCATCAGTCTCGGTGGTATTCTCCTGTCACTTGCTCCTCCTGTTGTGCTGATCTTTTTACCATATGTGTGCTCAAGCGTCCGACGCAGAGTGTTCTCTCCCCACTGCAAGAGTCATCCCAGTCCCACCCTGGCCCAGCTCGTATCCCACCCCAGGCCCCATCCCCATGGGCTTAGATAAGCCATTCCTTCTTGCTCTCGTCGATGGTCTCCGTGAAGTTGGGGTCATTGTTCATGATGGCGGCGTCTGCACTCTCGGCTGACTCTGCTCCTTTGGCCTCGTTGGTGTGGTAGGTTCCCTTGTGGCGAAACATGTAGCGGATCAGGAACACCAAGGTGCAGAGGATGGTGAAGATCACCACTGCAATGACACCTACACAGAGGAGGAAAGAAAAGATGCCACTAATAAGGAGAACACCCAATTTTGACACAAAGAAAGGATCCCACAACTCCTCTGAGCTGAGCCAAAACTACCTGGGCAGTTAAACATCACCATAGTTACTTGGTTTCCACTACTCTAATATTTGTACATAGTTTTCACTACATACAAAATGTCACTGAGTGGAGTCTGCTAGTGACTTTCATCCCATAGGTAAACTTAAACATTAATACCTACTTACAGCGGTAAGCTTTGCTGACTGTGAGGCAGAGGGTACCAAGCACTCCCAAAACATGGGGGTGAAATGGTGACATGTCATGGCCTGGGCAGCTCTTTCTTTGAGGATGGAGTCACTGATGTATACTTTCTAGTATAGATCTATGATGGCCATATAGATCTATCCTCAACATGTCCTTGAAAATTGGCTTGGCTCACTGTTGGCTCGCTCCACCCAGAAGGCACTGGCTCCACATAACTACAGATGTAACTGCTTTATCATCAGACCTGTCCTTAATTGCTACCCCTGCAATGGTCTATTTGGGGTTCAGCCCTGTTATGGAGAAGCCTCATGTATCTTACCCTCTTAGCCATAGGTAAACATGTGCTAAAAAAGCACTGTTCCTTTTTTGGCCCTTCTCTACAGGCATGCGGATCTTCCAGGATGAAGACATTATGAAATTCACAGGTTAAAATAATCTTGTAATCAGCTAGAATTATGTTATGCCACTCTTGCTAACTGATGCGTTGGACAGCCAGGCTGTTCAGGTATGGCCTGAGTTTTTTGGAGGAATGCAATGCCATCCTTATAGTATTGTAAGGTTTCAAACTGTTAAGGAAAAGTTTTAAGTAGTAATAAAAATTCAAACTAAAAAGGAAAAATAACATAGCAAGTCAAAACTAAAGCAACTAATTTAACCTGGATATGGAAATATAGACCCTTGAGGAGGCCAGGGAAAAGAAGCAAGAAATTCCATTAGACTGCATGTATTACTATATTAAGTGTTGCTTTGCATGACAAAACCCACCACCATTATGTCACTTTATATGCATTTAGAACTGACTGAGAGCTATTATGGTGATTTTTACTTTTTTTTTTTTATATACGGCTTCAGAATTCGATGCAGTGGCAAATTTCTCCCATGAGAGTTATGGTGCAACACTTCCATACTATGGGACAGGGCAGAGAAAATTGCATGTGTACATAAAATTAATTGTCATCCTTTTTTCTGGAGGCAGCTGGCCAGACTGCCTTCAATTGAATGCTAATTCACAGTTCCAATTCTGGTATTACTTAACATCACCTATCACACTGAATGGGACTCTCCAGCACATAAATTATAGCAGAACTTGGGCTCTAAAAAACAAGGCAGGATCACGAGGGATTTTTGTCAAGAACAAATAATGTTTGACATAGATGCATGTTGAATCTGCTTTAACATGAAGCGTCCTTGCCATTTTGTATAAATGAATCACTCTGTTAACATAAGTAACTACTGCAAAGTAGCTCCCCACATGGATGCTTACTATGTAGATTATGAATATCAATATTTTGACTCAGTTAAAACTGAGAACAAACCATTTCAGTAGTAAGTCATGCCTGAATGGACTTACACAAATTTCTGTTTAACTTTGTTCAGGTGTAGTTTTCCCACACAGTCAGCTCTTAGCAAATAGCTTGAATATATTACCAATGGCAATTCAGCCGTAACTGCCCTACTGCAAAGTATCTTATAAAAGTAGATGTTTTTCCTACCTCCAATAATGGCAGAATTTCTGTTAACTCCATCTCCTATAGCTTGACCGTTGTACGGGAAATCAGCACTGGCTGTAAATAAGGAATTAAAAGATTCATTTTGCAATAGAGGTGAAACTTCACACAGTAGTTCAGAAATACATCCAACATCCTCAGACACAATTTAAAGAAAACTGTGATCCCTAGATATTTATCTGAAGAAGAAGAAAAGAAAAAAATCTTTCACTATTATCTAATCCCTCAGAACTTCTTGCTTCCTCCTCTTAACAAAAATAAAAACAAAATAAAGGAGGTTACCCTTGGTAAGCATTGTTGTTAATTCAGGAGATAATTTTGATACCCTACTAACATAAATTCAGTAAGTTTCTTTAGCACAAAACCAAACAAAAACCTTTCTTTCAAATGTGTGCAATCGTACATATTATTATGGAGATTTTTGCCTTTGTCACTGCTATCCATAAAATGGTTCAGAAGTTTCCAGGATTTAGTGACCCCCATTGGGTACAACTGCAAGCTCTTTGAAAGAAAAACTCCCATCCCTTTTGCTGCTGCACAGCCTAAGCGAGGGGCGCATTTTCTGTTGGTCAGGGCTGTAGAGCAGTTACCCAAAGGAGCACATGCTTTGCTACTCCAGGAGAAAGCCCAATGCGGCAACTTAGCCGCTGCTGCAGGTGCTTTGGAGGCAAGATGCAAGATGGTGAGTTTGAGGAGCTGAGGAAGGGCAGGCAGGAGAGCCCGTGGGAGAGGAGAGCCTCCAGCAGACAGGTGAGGAGAGGAAACACAGCCAGATGTACCAGCGCTCACCTGCCAGCAACCTAAAAAGCAGAGACTCCTTGCGGCAGAGCTGGATGAAGGAATCAGTACAGTTTTAAAGTAGAATTTGAATGGTCGTCTTCATTTTAACCTCCAGAAAACATCACAGAGGCTTTTCAAAGGCAATTTCATCAATTAAACCCATCATCAACATTTTCTTTATAGTCAGACATAGCAACTAGACACTGCAGAGACTAAGCAAGCCCAGGGAGCTAGGTGAGTGGTTGCAATCGTTCCCTTCTTTGCCACTGGACTATGGCATTGATTTTGCAATAGAGAAAATGTTGTTAGAAGTATTTAACTGGAGACAGTTAAAATAATCAAAGATATTAATTACTTCTTAGGTCAGTATTTAAAACCCAGCTGTATTTTCCTTGCTTGATGTATTAGGTGATAACTGTATTAAAGTAATCAGTTGCCTTTACAGGCCCATGATGCATTCACTACACTCAAAAATTGGCTAAGGGAAGTCAACTCACTTTCTGTTAGCATGGAGTAAAATCCATAATAAAGTTCCTTTTGTATTGTGAAGCAGCTGCACAAAAGAATGAATGGCTTCAGCTTGCCACGTGGCCTGAGAAGAGGTTTGGGGCTAGAGTAGCCTTCTGTGTGCCTACTCTGAGGGAGAGTCGAACCAGCTGTGTGTTAAGCAGCTAGTTTTTGGCTGGTCGCCTCTGGGACAAACAAGAGAGCATTTCTCAGGGCTCAGCGGAAGGGGCCTGGCCAGCAGTTTTTGCCAGCAGCACTTGTGCCTTTGACATTTGTTGGTGCTCTGGCTTCTGAAAACAGCATTTCTGCACCTCTCTGAAACAAACCAGGCTAAAAAATGTAAAAGTTAAATAAATACCTGATTCCATATCAGTGGATTTTGCTCCAAAGAAGAACCTTACTGTGCAGAACCATGAAAGTTTCCTTCAGGGCCATTTTGGCACAGGGTCCCTAATATTATCCTTGCAGCGCTGAAAGGGAACTGCTGGCAGTGGGAAAATAAACCCTAACTTTAAACCTGCCCTCCCTGCACCTCAAGGAAAAACCTAAAGCCAAATAACACTATGTAGAAAAGCATCAATTTGCCAAATTGCAAGGAAATTACTTTCTGCCATTCTAACCCAAAAGGAGGCCCCTCGCCATGGGAGCAACACCGTGGGCAGTTAACAAGCCCTACCACTTGCCACTTGGTTTGGAGTTGCTCTCCTGTGTCCCCACACAAGAAATCTTAAAACCAGAAATGGTCACAGTTCCCCCTTCCCTTACAGCTGAATAGTATTTTTTAAATGTTGTTTCAAGGACCACGGCACTAGTGAAGCGTGAAGAAAGAGGAAAGCTATTCATGGTAGCACGATCCCTCCCCAGCTGCCACATCACAACAGCTATGCTAACAAGGGATTCCTGGCAGATGGAAGACCACAGCTGATGATGTTCAACAGCCACCGAAGTACACCGCAGGATAATGAAGAACATGAAGCATGATGTGAAACTACATCCTTAATCTTGTCTGAGAGCTGCCTCTAGGACTGGCCCTGATGCCTCTGTCAAGGCTGCTTTCCACTGCATCTAGTCATCATACACACTCAGGAAGAGTTGTCCATTGGATCAACAAGCAGATGTGACTCACTCTGAGACTCTCATTTCTGACAAAGAGGAAATTGGAACATGTGTCTGGGGGCAAAGGACAACCTATTTCAACAAGAGCTCACCATCAGATTGGATTGTACATAGCATAAGTTGTGCCCTGCTGCAACTTATGCTATGTACAATCTTACAGTTCAGGAGTGCTGTAGTAAAAAAAGGCACTTGGACACCCACGAATCTTTTTTTAAAACACCTACAGCAGTGTTGGCAGATATTATCACCATAATTCATGAATTCTTGTTCTGTTACTCTTGTGTCAGCAGGAGACCTGCTTTTATATTATGGGGTTTTTTTGGACTGAAAAATTCTATCTAAAATCTGAGCCAAATGTGGGGTTATAGAATACCTTGTGCTGCAGAAATGTCTATACCAGTTTTTTACTGAATATATTACTATAGATGGATAGAGAAGGAAGAAAATAACTAATTACTATCTTCTTCTTTAGGTGGAAGTTTCCTTGAAATTCTTCTGGACAGCAGTAGCTTCTCAAATGATCAGAAACAGCTACAAACCAGGGGTCTAGGAACTGCAAAAGGGTAACTCCTGCCACAGCAATAAGGCAGAAGAGAACGTATGAGGGCACATTCCTTGACCCTCCAAGGTGAGCTTCACAACAGAGTACTGTCACCAACACGCACCAAGTGCGGCTATTTCACATAGCAGTTATGTCATTCAAACACATGGTGACTCGTGTCTGACCTTACTATGGTCACATTCCTTGGCAATATTAAGCAACTTTGTCAAGAAGACAACTAACGAGATTCCTCCATCACTGCTGAAATTCAGGAACTAAACAAGGAAAAAACGTGTTAGAGCAGGCTGACAAAGGGGCAACAGTAATACCGATGCTCTGATAAAAGCACAGATGACTAGAGTGCCATTCACAGGTTGTAGAGAGGAACTCCTAAAATATTTTAAAATGACTGGTCAGATAAAATTAATATTGTTACTGGTGACTCTCATGTTTCATGGTAATCTAAATCACAGTGGTATAATAACTAGCTTGCATGGCTATAATATGCAGATGAAGTACAGGGTGCATTGCTAATGAACGAGCGTGTGCCTTCATTTCTCTGTCACAGCTGGGAACACCTCTTTTCTGTTCGGATTCTTCCATTATCACTGTGACATTAATTCTAACTACATGTCTCAGCAAGCCTTTTCGCACTGCCTGATACTTGTACCTCAACAGCTTCAAATCATGACTTGCCCACAGCAAATAGGTGCCACAGAGCTGCAGTTACTCTACGTAGTTACCCTGCAAAGCCCATGTGGACAGCAAGTAGGTTGTGAATGTAATGTAAGGTGGGTGTGGGGAGGACACTGCAGGAGTTTTGGTCTACATACTGTGCTACCTAATTGTTAGCTGAGGCCATGAATAGGGCTATTCAGTTTCCCTTTATTACCTGGTCTACAAAGGTTGCTTTGAAAAGCTAATTCCCATCTGGTTTGGGGACTGTACTAGAAAGTCTCCTTACCTTAGGAGCTTTTTCTGAATCTTCCCCAGGTTTCTCTGAACAGTCAGGGTCTCACATGTGTGAATTGAAACATGAAGAACAGAGCAAAAGATTTTTAATCTAAACAGTTACATATCGGCCCAAGAGACAGGCTGTCAGTTCCCTGAAATCCTCTGCTCACGCAGCTGTGGCACAGAGCCATCGGTTTGCTGTCAGGACACACCAAAGGCATTTTCCTAAAACCTACAGCTAATGTAGGGACGGATTGAACTGTACCAGGAAATGCTAAGCTCATCTGTGGCGTATGAACGTCACTTCATCT
Source organism: Anarhynchus alexandrinus (assembly GCA_008711295.1). Taxonomy (NCBI): domain Eukaryota; kingdom Metazoa; phylum Chordata; class Aves; order Charadriiformes; family Charadriidae; genus Anarhynchus; species Anarhynchus alexandrinus. Next base: position 82,039 of record VUYV01000146.1, on the reverse strand, counting down.
GGTTCCTTTCCAGAATCCAAGCTGGGTGATGCTGTTCTTTGCCTCCTGTCTTCCCACAGCAGGCCATCAGGTTTACTTCAAACACCATCATCCTGAAGCTCACTTACGTGAAAGGACACAGCATACTTCGCTGTTTCTTTCTTTCGTGGGCTGCTGGTTTTGAGGCCATAGTTTCAATAATCACAGAGTAAATCTACAGAGTCTACACAAGTTTTGCACTCTTCAACTTTTTGTTATTAGTCTCAGGATAAATGGGGTTAAAGAAACTTTGCAGCACCTAAAAGGGTGATCACAGACTGACTGCAGGCAAAATCCATGTTTTGGCTATCATTTTAATGACATTTGAAATTTTAGATGACCACAAAAATGCGGTAGGAGATCTGCTGTCATCTGGCACATTCAGCATGGTCATTGCCACAGCCAGCTGCATTACAGCAGCACTCACTGAATGGAAAGGGGAGATGGGACTGGATAAACAGACCATAATTAGGATTAGACGTTAAAGATGACAGATGTGGTTGATTTAAGAGAGTGAATGATAATTTTGCTTCATTATAGTAGGCGTGATTTTGCATCTGCCATTTTCAGAGGGAGAATTTTCACAATGGATCCCACATAAAAGCCTTTTGCAAATTCACAAAATTGAAATGCAAAATGACCCTGTTAAAGTAGAAAAGTGGTCCAGAAAGTGGGTGTGGGAAGAGAAATGAGCAAAAGGCGATTCAGTAAAGGCAAGGGGAAAACCAAAACCAAACAGGGAGACTTTTCAGCTAGAGAGCAGTACTGAGAAGTACAAAGGCAAATCTCATTTTGACATACACTACCAGGAGTGTTACATATAAGCCATTGGAAGCAATTTTTTTAACTGAACTTTTTTACTGAGTAGGCAAGTCTTAGTTAAAATACACCATGCTACAAAGGAATCATAGAATCATTTAGGTTGGAAAAGTCCTTTAAGATCATTGAGTCCAACCGTAAATCTAACACTGCCAAAACCACTAAACCATGTCCTTAAGTGCCACATCGACACATCTTTCAAATGTCTCCAGAGATGGTGACTCAACCACTTCCCTGGGCAGCCTGTTCCATTGCTTTCAGTGAAGAATTTTTTTGTAATATCCAATCTAACCTCCCTGGCACAACTTGAGGCCACTTCGTCTTGTCCTACCACTTGCTACTTGGGAGAAGAGACTGACACCTACCTCGCTGCAACCTCCTTTGAGGTAGTTGTAGAGAGTGATAAGGTCTCTCCTGAACCTCCTTTTCTCCAGAATAAATAACCCCAGTTACCTCAGCTGCTCCTCATAGGACTTGCTCTCTAGACCCTTCACCAGCTTCCTTGCTCTTCAGAAGATACAGTTTAGATTTGCTCCAAAAAAAGAAGGGTGGGAGCGATCACAGGTCTAAAACAAACAATGGATGAAACCTGTGAAATGCTGGAAATTGAGTTTGTTCAGCCTAGAACTAACACGTGTTGCAAGGCTCCTGTCACCTTTCAGCTTTACACATGACCACAATTTTAAGAGGCATTCTCCCATTATTAAGACCAGGTGGGTTTTCACGTAAATATGAACTAGAGAAGCAACTTGAACAACTGGATCTGGTGATCACAAGGTATATAAAACCCCCATCAATCAAGACATTGGTTAAAAGAACAGTGAGAGAACAAAATAAAAGCAAAGATGTGAACTATCACTTCTTCGTAATTCTGTTTTGCATCCAGGCATCCAAGAATTGAAGTTGCAAAGAGAGGAAACACTGGCTGACACCTTAGGATTTTGAGAAAGCATTGGACACATTCACCAATCTATTTCTCCACAGGATCATAACACAGAGGAAAACAAAAGCAAGCTCTCTGGCTTCATTTTGTCAAATTATGTCAACTTTGCTGCTCAGGTGAGATGGCACTGCTACGGTTCTAAATTACAGAGCACTCCTTATTACAGACTGTAAGTACAGAAACTAATTGCTTGACTCTTGATAGTAGAAACTAATGTGCAGTCACAGGTGCGTTCACCTTCCTGAAGGGACTGGATTACAAGAGAAACTCTAAACATATGCACAGAAATGATGGAGCAGGAGTAAACAACTCCATTACACAGCCCTACATCAAAGGTGAACATCACAGCCTGTAGACTTCAGCTGCCCTTTCTCACTCATCCCACTGCTCGTGTCTGTCCCACCTACGGCTCTCCTCCTGACTGTGGCTCTGTGAAGAGCTCCCATGACAAGTAAACTACAGCAATGCAGAAAAAGAAGAAAAAAATCTGAAGCAGTATTAAAAATGCCTTTTTTTTTTTTTTTTCCTGCCAGGTCAAATTTTGTTTTGAAAGTTCCTTTTTTTTTTTTTAATTAATACATCTATTTTTTTCCTACTTCTCCAAGCTGAAAACAGAGAAAGGAGAAAAACTACCCCTACTCCTGCTTTTCTAGGCATTCAAGAGCAGATTCTGAGGGAGGACTGTTTAACATTAAACTCTGTTAACAGAGTTTACTTAAAGTCCCACTGACATCAGCTTAAGTATGGAATGGAGAATTTATCTGAAGTTATTTTTAATATTAAACACTTCCAAGTTAAAAAATAATACCCACACTTACCCAATCACAAAATATTTAAAAGAAATTATTAACCATATTGTCTGTAAAAGGTTATTTTTGTTCTAGCATGCTATATAGGGTCAATCATTACTCCCTGAATTTTTAGTGGTGCCTCAACTGTAGTGTTAGAGGGTTACAAGTATATCCCTAATATGAACCATTTTTCTGTCTTTATGGAAATAGAAGTCTTCACAGTCACAGATTTAATAATTTTTTTTTGATGCAGAATATTGGAAAAAGTACAACCACATAGCAATTCTGAAACTACCAGAACAGACATGCAACTTAGAGGAAAGATTAGGGTTTTTCACTTTAAAAATGTCATCTTCTCTCTGTTGCCAATAATGAAAATTATTTGGAATGTGAAATTCTCAACATTGGATCAAAATCCACTAATTTCTTCAATCCTTTGCAGCCTTCTTGTCTGGGAGGGATGGGGAGGAAACAAAACCAGAAAAAAAAACTTCATAGATGACAAAAAAGTCCTCCAATACATTAGTTCTGTTTGGACCAATTACTTAAACTAAGTTTTGTCAGGTATGTTCTGTTAGATCAAAAACATTTTGGAGGGTTGCACTTTTGTTTTCCGAAGAGTTTTTCACTGACTCTCAAGTGTTTTTACTGACAGTTACTGGTGAGTTCTGATGAGAGAGAGAGACATGCAGAGAGATGATGGAAAGCACAAAACCTGCGTTTTTACATTTTTTGGTGTGAAGGCTCTCCAATCATCTGTTTTTATTCCAATGTGAAATGAGTATAAATTAAAAAAATCCTCTGAAATGATGGCTTAATCGGAACATTGTCCTCTGAACAGCCCTTCTGTATGCCAACACCTGGGACAGTGTGGGAAAGTAAGTGAGGATTATAGAAGAAAGAGTAGTTGGATGTTTCTGTTATAAAAGCATGAATTTTGGAGTGAGCAATGGAAATGCCAACAAAGAAAAATGGCAGCGTTGGGGGAAAATTCACTGAACGCTCCATGATCAATGAACTGGGACAATGCAAATTCTCACCGCTAGACAGCAGAGTCGACAACCCAATCAGTCAAGATAGTTGTTTCTGAATCGGCTGTGTTATTAGTCCTTTAATTTCGTTCTGCAGGCAAACTTTGCTGTCCATACTCTTACATAGAGGAGTAAATGGAGTTTTATGAATGGCTTGCTCTGAGAAGGCAGTACAATATTCTTTCTTTCGGTCTTAAAAAGCAATCTTCCTAGCAAACGGACAGAATAACTTGTGCCTTATTAGAAGACCCATCCTTGCAGCTTAAACTCCCCCATATCAATCCTGAATGAAATAAAAAAAAACAGGGAACACATTCCTGCACTGTCGGTTGGGAGGGGTTAGATGGTGCTCCCCTGCTTTCCCCTTTGTATGGTCATTTCCCAATAGTCACTTTTACACTTTCTTTTGCACAGAAGCAAGTAATGATAGAAAGTAGTGGGAAGACAAGACCAAACCACATTTTAAATTTCATAACTGGTACTTGTGTACTACAGAATTTTATTCCTTATTTTTGAAAGGAGAGCAGACATTTAGGATCACTTTTGGACTGTGTTCATCTGCAGTCTGAACTTCAGAAAGTTTTGTCTCAGAAATAGTATTTTGAACATTTGCTCTGCTGAATTTTCAATTGATTTGCAGCACATTAGAGCACCCCCATCCATCAAAGACCTAAACCCATCTGTCTTTTAATTCCTGGTCGTAAGTTCTGTCCGGCACTGGGTCTCACTATGACTCCAGACAAGAACTGCTAGCGTATTAGTCATGCTGGCCTAAGCTATCACTTTCATGAAAATTTTATGAGCGGCGCTTACATTTCACCTGTTAAGGAAGACACACAAATACTTCCTTTTATAATTAATGTAGAATATGAAACGCTTTGGTGCTCTCAAAGGAACAGTAGAGTTAAGTGCTGATCAAAGCCTAGCTGTATATAGCTAATCGCTGATAATGGACCCACAGGGAATACTTGAAAGAAACAAAAAAACGAAAATAAAAAATCCAGCCCAACGAACAAGAATACCAAACAAGCCTGTAAACTTATAACAGCTACAAAAAAATAAGAAAAAAAAAAAGGACATGGACTCTATTTATTGAAGTCATTGGAAGAAAGGGCTTCTCACAGAGAGATCGGGTTCTGCACTTTAAACATTCATACACTTATGAAAAAAGAAAGGCTTGGATTGGGGATGAGGAATAGGTCAGACTGGAGAGTTTAAAACTAATATAAACTTTAATAGCCATAGTGACCTGACTGTAATCTAGAATAACCTCTTGCATGGGAAGTGAAATGCTTTTCAGCCTAAGGAAAGGAAAAAGGTGGCAGTCACATTAAGTGCTCAGGCATCTAAATGCTTCCTTCTCTACTCCATTTCTTCGCTAATTTATGCCATCCCTATGTTCCTAGTTAAAGTTACTACTTGTGGAAAAAATATAGTCTTTGCAGAGGATGGAAAACACTCTTTTAAAAATATTTTTAATATTACCACCTTCATGTTTTGATGTTAGGTAGCACCATTAACATTCAAATCACGGCTCATGAAATAGCTACAATGCTGGTCTCTCAATGAATGCCAGAAGAATTTACAAGCTTGGCAGTCTGTCAGCTGTCTGATACACTAGACAGAATGTCAGAAATTTCACACTGAAATTATATATTCTTAAACATAAGAGAAAGCTATGCATAATTGTGTGAAGGAACGAGATGAGACTGAGGGAGGCACTTTTATTCCCAATCAATAGACAGACTTACAGTAATTCAAGCACCATAATTAAGCCCTTTAAGGATGAAGCACTGATTGTGCCAAATTTCAGACAGATGCTCTTTCTAGTTAGCTGCTCAATGGGGAGGAGAAAAATAGAAACTGTTGCATTTCAACATCTCAATGTTTACCACTTACCTTCTTGCCTGCAAGAAACACTTGGTGCTTAGAAACTGAGCTATGACTTTCTGCTAGACTTAATCCCCAACTGCCTGAAAAAAATGCCACCTTGAAAACAACTCAGGTCAAGGGCATGGACTGCTGAGACAATATTTATATTGGGAGAATTAGGGATGAATGTTGGTCACTTTCTGCAGAGGAAACTTGATCACATAAATGCACCAAAATCTGGCCGTGGAAGAATCTGTTGGCCCACAGGGCAGGTTGCAAGTGCATCTTCCAAATCTTGTACAGGAAGTATAAATATTAAAGTATATTGCTGGCAGACAAAGAGCCACCCAATGTCTATATGCAATGTTAATTAAAAAAAATCCAACCACCTCGAGTGATCAATAACTTCAAAGAGAGAATCTGGCATCATTCTCTGATTGCAGTACAGGTAACTAATCCTGTTTGCTATGCTTGAAAAAGGAGGAGTGTAATTTTGTTCTAGCAACTGCCTTCACATTAATTTCTAATTTTGCTAACACCTAGGAGATCAATTTAGATGTGTAAGGCTGCATCATGAACAAAGGTGGTGCACCTCTTCTGCCCCTCCTGCCCAGACTCGCTTGCCCCTTGCAGGAAGCCTGGGAAAGTGACCTTGCTCCCCTACCGTCCCTTAGAGGAGAGAACAAGTGCTGTGTCACACTTTACCATTGACTTTAATCCTCCTGCTGTTGGATTCAGTGATTCGTACAGGACTCTTTCAATGTCTGTGGCCAGGAGAAGACCCTTTTGTTGGTGCGTTTGTAACCTAAGACCATTTTGAGGGCTGAATCTCCGCACTTCAGCAAGTAATGCCTTTGATCCTTCCTTCCCACTGTGCTGTTCCTAGCAAGCCCTTGACAAGGGCAAGAGCTATTTCCTGTCTCTGTAGCCACATCCATACCAGTGCAAGCCTGACACTGCTTCTCCTCAGATGCTGCTGCTCTGCCCTCTGAAATGTGGGTACCATCGGTCAGAGGGTGGGATGGCAACCCAACCGATGGCATCTGAATCCGGAAAGTGACTTTCAGCACTTGTCCCCAGTAACACACAAGTGACACTTTCTCTTAGTTCAGAAATCAACTGCTATCTTTTGCCTGACAAAGATAATTAGTTGGCCAATTAGGTGAGCATGGATTATGTGGCCAATATTCAGCCCTCCCCCTCTGTTCTCCTGCCATCACTTGTTAAAGGATGAATTTGGAACAAAAAGGGAGTTAATCCTGCAGGCAGCCATTTTAATCTTGATGACAGTGGTGCGTGTCTTCATACAATGTTTTTGCCAGATGTGCTCAATATAGGTTTCAAAGTAAGCTGTTGATTCTTAAAAGGCAACGCCTTTCACCTTTGACAAAAATAAAGAGCTTTTAGGGTTTAAATATGTACAGTCAGAAAAAAGTCACACCACTTGGAAGAACATTGCAGACATAGCATTTAATCCTGCTCCATTTAATTCTTAATATGTTGAAGCTAATATGGGTTTAACTAAATCCCGTATTAAATACTCTAGATGCCATTCTATTCATACTCAGAATAAATGCATCTTGCAGCTGCATAGTTCCATGGCAGCTTAGAGGTGTTAAAGCATGGTTTCTCAACTGTTGTATGTACCTTGCCTCTTCTGGTATCTCTTGGTTTTACTAGATTCAAGATTGGGTAGTTTGGCAAGCTGGAGCACATTTTACCTAAAACGGAGAGGTACGTAAATGTAGTAAGTTTCTTTTAGCCATTTTATATGAATAAGAAAAGTTTGGAAGTGAAACTTCATTAGTAAACTGTAGAACCTTTATCTTAGATAAAAACACCCACAAACTGAACAACCCCAGCCCAATAATATGCATCTTCTGGTTTTAAGTACAAGACAGGTATGGGAGTTTATTTACTACAAAAATAATCAGCTGTTTGGGCTTTTATTTTCTTCTCTACAATGAACAAGGTGTCAGTTATCAGTGACATACATCTTAGCTAATTTGAACTGAGACATATTAAAAAAACACTTGGCAATTAGCTTTTTTTTTAACATATACTACAGTAATAGATATTAAAATGCATGCTAATATAGTTAAAGGTATGCAGTTATAACTTCTGTTTTGAAATGTATGCTGGACAGGTAACTCACTGGGTTTAGACAACATGTAAAGGTAGGACATGCCATTTTAAAATAATGTAGTCATTTGATAAGGCTCTTTTTTGCCTCCTTTCCACACTTTTGATGTAACCAAGGCAAATTGTATTGTCTGACATGAACTGAGATAATACAGATGGGAGGAAAACACAGGAAGGGAACTACACTGATGATCTGCATGGGTTTGATTATTGACTTTTTTTTTTAAATCACCACAAAGTAACATTCTAGAAAAGAATGACTTGTTGAATTCCTGCGCTTCATCACCACCAGGAAAGCATTGCCATAGCAACAGGAAAAGACTATGCATTGTAAAAATATTCACAAGCTGAACAAGATAATGGGTTAAGATAATGTCCCAGCAGCATGGCAAAATGCCAGCCAGGGGTGGGGAGGGAGGGAAATGGTATCTTTACAATGACAAAGAAATTTAAAATGAGCTGATATTGTAAATGTGAAATATATGTGAATTCAAGGCTAATAGAAAGTGCAAGACAATGAATTGAGAAGCTGTACGGCCATTTGTCTGGGGAGCATATCAACAAGGTTTCTTACTGATAAATCCCTGAACTTGTCTCCAAGGGTCAACTGCAAGTGACTGATGTGTATCTTTATGATGTTCCCTTTAGCCTCTCTGTTAGGGCATCCAAAATGTTTTGCAGCTAGCAAGAGGTGTCCACCCAGTGACTACACAGAAGAGTTTAAGGCAAACATTTCATGTAGGTCACCCATCAGGCAGAACCTGTTTAACATCTAGTAATTATCTGTAAGGTCTGATCCAGCACTGCAGTTTAGAGGTGAAAGGATCATTACATTTGCTGTCTGCTGCATCTGTCCTATTTAGACACTTACATTTGATCCCCTCCTACACCATTTTTCAATCTTCAATGTTCAATTCCACAGTATTTGAGAAGCAAAACTATAAATCTATGCTTAATTCAAAATATGAATCAGGATGTGTGTAGAGGATGTCACTGAATGAGATTTAAACTGTATCATACTTGCCACAACATTTTTCCCTATTTTTTCTTTTCTCTACAACTCTGCCCCCTTAACTCTCATGTTTTGTTCAGATCTTTTTAAAATGAAATAGGTGACATAACAATAAAAATTACAGACAAAACCATGTTTGAAATGAGAAACTGTACATAGTAACTGCTGCTTTCAAAGCCATGTTCTTTGCAACCATTTCTTTGTGGCAGAGTGTGTGTGCCTTTTGCTTTAGCACCACTACAAGTGTTTCTGTGAATTTCAAAGGAGCTTTTTGTCTTCGCCCCTTCAGCCGGTTTAGTGAAGAAGTAAATTCCCACTGAGAGTACCGAGACTATTCCAGCTCTGGAGCCAATGGGATCCATTACTTATACCTCTGATTCTTCCATTTACTCTTGCAACACAATTTGTGTTAGAAAGTCTCCTAGTAGGGTTTGGGAAACATAAAAAATCCTCAGTGCAAACTGCCAATTTGCTAATGCAAAGTGACACTAAACCCAAACATTTTCATTTACCAGTCATCAAGATCATCTGTGTGTGAGGTTACAAGTCTATAGTATATTTTTTTTCTGAGACTGAAACAGAACTAGCTGTGTCAGACCACCAGAGATACTTTTACAAAGACTGAGTTGTTCCTACCTGAAATGGATAAATGAGTTGCTGCAATGCCTCCTCTTTGTATCATGGAAATGTCACCCAGAGTGAAAGTCAGGAATTGTTCACTCATACCTGAATGTCCTTTCACTCCTGCCCTGGTGAAACATCGCTCCCTCGCTGTGAAATTTCTTTCTACCATAACTCACCTGACATTGTTGCTCCCTTCAGTGTACAGCAGTCCCTCACTAGAAGCCTTTAAAGCAATATGATCTTTTCCCTCTACTGCTGTGGAGCACTGGAGACGACAAGAGGAGGGGTCCCTAGCTCCCAGTCTTACTAAAGCTTGTCATCACCAAAAATGAAGGTGAGTCCCTTGCACTCTGTCTGCCCATGACTTGAAACAGTCAAGTTCAGTCTGGCTATGGCAATGAGATTTTTTTTTACTGGGCAGAAGTTAACAGACAGCTTGAGCCAACCTAATTGCTGTATGTTCCCTGATACCCTTCATGCTGGCTCCATGACTGACTACTACAATTAATCCAGAAGAAAATGTATAAGTTTGTCATCTGTCAGGTCAACAAAGCTGAATAAACTCAGCAAAAGTTTTCAAGATGAGACTGAGCCAACACAAGGACAAGCGTAGTAGCATGGGGCAAGAACAAACAGGACCTCCTTCTTTTAATATCAGGAGCTATTAAGAACAGTTCAAATATCTTGAGTAAATCCCACTTAGTCTTCTGATAGTTTGCAAGCGTAGAAAAAAGAAACCAACCAAAATTAACAACCAAAACCCATTAGCTGCATAAGATTCACAGCAGCAGCACATCCTCAAGAAGTTTGTAGCACACGTTTTAAAGACATGAGCCAGTGAGGTATCCTTCAGGAAATGTGTTTTTATAGAAAGAAAAGCACAGAACATAACCTTCAGGTACAAACTGACCTAATAATTTCAGAGAAGAAAGGGACTACTCATTTGTGATGAAAAAGATTTGAGTAGGAGATTGCATGTTATAAACAGGGAAGAGATGTACTGAAATCTTACAATGTCACAGCAGCAAGGAGGGAATGACAGGTTTTAGAGTACGATATTGCTCGTATCAATGTTTGGGACCCTCAGCCCTGGAATATCTGCCTCTCTTTGCAAACATCTGTCCCATTTCTCTACTATAGAAGAGATGAAAGGAATTGCTGCAAGGAGTTCCTTGACATTACAAGAAAATAAAAAATCCAAAACCCAAAGGTATGACCTTGGCACGTATTTCTAAGACAGACATATACACGAGTCCTCTCTCATATAAAAACTGGCAGATGGATGCATCCCCAAACACAACAGGCAAAGCCTAATCGGTATAAAAGTCATTATGGATGCAGTTTTCCTCTAGCATTTTAATTTTATACCACTGTAAACCCATAAACTTTGCCAGGACAGGTTCTAATTTACACCACTACAAATGAAATCAGAATGAGGACAAAATACAGGAGAGGTGTCAGCATAAACCCAACTCTATAAATCAGATTTTTTTTTTTAAGCATTAAGGGAACAGATTTTTTTTTTAAAGTATTTACCTACATTCAAGAAGCAAGAGAGAAATAAACACCTCTGAAGTTAGGCACAACGTATACTTTCAAAGACTGTCAGTCACAAAGCAGGACGAGATTGCTGGCATCAGCAAATTGTTTTGGCTTTCGAGCATCTGCAGCATGAGATGAATGCCATCATGACTAATGGGATTTCCCATTAAACATGGCCTAAGGAAAGCAGACAATTCAGAAAACAAATCAGCACTTTATATAAATATATTTATGACTAAAATTTGATTTACTTTTTTTGTATGAAGCTGACTACAATATACTCACTTACTAGGAATACTGCATAAGAAATGCTACTGTACCTTATTTATTTGTACTTGCAAACTTTTGCTGACTACATAACCAATACTACAGAGAAAGTGCTATCACAGCAGCTAGGTCAAAATTCAACATTAACACAGTGTAAGACTTAGGGAAAAGAAAAATAAAGCAGAGTATTAAAAAAAGGCAAAGAAAATATCATGTAACTGCATTTAGAAGTGATGGCAAATCTCTGTCATTCCAGCTTTGCATTTCCTACTATGATTATGGTCCTAAAGTCATCTGTCAATCACATCCACTCCAGTTTGTTTTTCCTTACAGAGGAGGGTGGACATATTTCTTCTCTGAACTGCCCCGCCAAGCTAATGTGGCATGCACCCCAGCTTACCTGAGTCTAAGTGCCACGGGTCAGTAGCAGCCGACATTGGTGGGATGGTGAGTGGAGATGCTCCACAGTTGGATTCCACCAGTTCTCCTTGGATGTGGACGTGAGAGGAGGCGTTGGTAGGTCTCAGAGCTGCTTTGAGTGGAGCAATCTGGTTGAACTGTACTCTCGATAGGCAGCCAGTGAATCCTGGGGTGTTGTATTTATATATATCTTGGTCAATCTTCCCAATTTCTATGTGAAATTAAGGGAAAAAAAATAATCAAAACAATTCACTGCTTTGGAAAGCACAGTTGGTCTGAACACTTGATTCCCAGAGCTCAGTTCCCAAGTCCCTTTCTCAGGAGACTGAGAATGTGTCAGACCCTGCCAGGTTTCTTTACATTTCATTACAGATGGAAACCTCCAGGCCTTGATGTGACTCGGTTTCACTGCTATGCTATCATTAAAATGAAAGCCCGACGTGAAAGAGTCATCAGAGAACAAAAAGCCAGGAAAAAAGTCCCTTCCCCAAGAAGAGGTGGCGAAACAGAAGGTAGAGGGACAGTCATTGCTAGGGTCTCTCCTCCCACCTGAAGCTGCTGCTGCAAGAGATGCCCCTTCCTTCACCCTGGCCCATCACCCTCCAGCCCCTCTCAGCGGGCTGGGACTACTCCTGTTCACTCCAGTCCCCCTCCTGTCTCCTCGCCAGGAGACCAAGTGTCCCTTCACCAGGAGACCAAGTGTCCCTTCGCCAGGATACCACGCGCCCCTTTGGCCTGAGGTGGAAAACCACCCCTCTCCGGCCTCCTGCCTTCCCCCACACTGGCAAGAGGTGGCAGGAGCCCATCCACCCCTGCTGCAGGCTGAGGAGCAGTGCGCGTGCTCCCGCGCCTCCACGACAGGGCTTATGTCGGCTGAGAGTGTGCCGCAAGTCGGCCATTTTGCACCTTGCTGCTGTGGTCTGACAGGCCAGCTGGCGGCTGGCGGCCATGAGCAGAGCACAGGGCTCCACCACTGCTCTCTCAAACAGCCATCGTCCCCCCAAGCCTGAGTAGCTCTCTCCCTTCTAAACCACCAGTTAAAACGAACCTGAAATGGCAGCCATAAAACGTGGCACGTGCCTTTACTACCCAGGAACGTGCAGGCCGCTCATGACTGTTTTATTTCTGCCAGGACTTGTTGCGACAGCCTGAGTCACAACCGAAAGAAAACCGGCACTCTCTGTCAGCTGGCTGCGTTAGAGAGGGTATTAACATTTCAAAGCCTTGCTGCGGTGTCTAATATAATATTTACATGGCAGTGAGGAATTTGGCTTCCTTTCTTCTACGGCAGCGCAACGTAAATGAAAATGACAACATGGCAGCATCGTGTTTGTGCTGTACCAGAGAGTATTGCTCCGGAGGCACCGAGATGCTTCAAACCACCTTCCTCTGGGTTGGCAGGGACAGGAGTTAACGTCTGGCCCTTGAAGTCATTGGAAACAGTCTTATTGAGCCGTGTGAAACAAGATGGTATCCCAGGGACAGGGAACAGGGAGCAGCCCCAGGTGGTTCAAAGACAAGCTTTTCAGATAGGAACAATGACAAGGGTTTGAAAAATGGTGTTTCTGGAATAAAAAAGGATGGCTATAAATCACAAGATCACATCATAAAAAAAAAGAAAGGAAAACAGAGGTGGGACAGAGAAGGTTCTCCTGAGAGGCGTGAGAAGAAAGTGAGAAAGAGTTTTATTGTAAGACTTTGGGGAAGAGCTGGGAACCAAAGCACATCTGGGTTTGAGTTTTGCTACCAAAAAAGATCAAGTCAGAATTAGTAGAAAATGCATTACAAATCTTTGGCATGAGTCTGTGTTCAGTTCTAATCAAACCAGAATCAATTATATGAGTTCTGGGCTGCTGTCTGGGATCCCTAAAAACTACCATGATACATATGTCAGTGTTATTCCAAAGAGTACTGAGGGTTTGCATCAGGGATGTGTACAAGGAGTTTCAAGGCTACAAACCAGGCAGGGCTTTTCAAGTATACTTTATTTTTTGGGTTTACAGATTAAACATGAAGTGGGGGAAACCAGTCAAATCTTGAGCACAATTAAAACAACTCACTTGTTTTGACACAGAGCTAAGCTTACCTTTTCTGTCTTTAGAACCATATTAGAATAATAAGCATACAACATTTAAGTACCCCCTCGCCAGCATCAGGATACAAAAGAAGATGCATAATCTGAAAATTACTAGAGTTAGATCCTTATGTGATCCACTGTACAGTAATAGATTTGTTCTACCCTCACTGTCCCCCTGTTTTCACTTTTCCTTCTTGTTTGAGAACATCCTCATTTCTCTGCTAGTGCTTATCCAGCCTGTATCAATATTACAACCACATTTCACAAGCTGCCAGTGAGCAGTGACTGTCACCTGTGACGAAGTGGAAACATGCTCAGGACTCAGCTAGAGACTAGCTTAAATGCATTAACATTGTTGTATTAGTCAGGTGGGTCTTTCATCCAGCTCTCCTTTAAGAAAGTGGCATGACCAAGCAGTTAGCATCATCTCCTTCAAAAATTTGATTGTAAGTAAAAAAACACACACATGCACACACACTTTATGTAGTTAGTAGAAAACCGGTACAAAAGCCAGAGTTTATGCATTTGAATGCTACTTGTAGACCATCCCACTCAGACAAGGTCTGCAATTTTGAGTAATCCTTATAATCTAAGAAACAACTAAAAGAACATATTTCTCTTGAAGCACTGTAACCACTGTCAGTAACAGTTTAGTGATTACCTTTTATTCATATTTTTATATATTCTGTGGAACTTCATGCAGAAATGCTAATAGCCTCCCACTCACAATCCTAAATGACAAGAACAAAAATCCATGAATATGATTGTGCTACTTTAGTAGCTTCAGCATCATTCTTCTCTAACTCCGTGAATAATAAGTGATGAATACTAGATCCTGAAAAAAATTAAAGAAAAAAAACCAAAAAACCCTAACATGGCACTTTGCTGAAGATCTGCAACATTCCACAAATGATGGTTGTACAAGTCGCCTCATGCAAATTTTCCAGCAGCTCACATCACATCCGTGCTAAAAGAAGATGGATCGACTTCTATGACCGTGAACACATTCCTTCCTGTGTGCATCCCACGGGGCTCAACACACCAATACTCTCTGATGTTAGGCCATTATATTTTGCTTCCCTGTGTGTTTGAGCCTGCTATAAACCCATCCCTGGAGAGTGTAATGATTATATAATGAAATATGCCATTGCTGTCATGACTAAAATTCAATTTTCTCCCTATAACAAAGGAGGAAGAAAAAGAAAAGAAGATGACAATCACATTATTTAAAATAAAGGGAAATATACAATGCAACTACTTAGCATTGTTCTAATTTTCAGCATACAAGCTAGTGCAAAGTCATATAGGTATTATAGTATATAGTATTATCATTACCTAATAGCAACATTAGTATTATTGCTTTCAGATCTGATGCAGCAATCTTCTGCTGGCACCCTACCCACAAGCATTTCTGTAATGAATGACTTCCAAAAATACCACTTAAAGACCTTTTTTAACTTCTGCTGGTTTTAACCATTTGCTCCCTCGACCATATAACCTGCTGACTTGAGATGAATACCATCATTACAAGACTATTTGTATACTGCACTGCAGTATACAAATCCCTAACACTGAACATTCACACAATAATTATGCAACTGCCTACCCAGATTACTCAACGTTTTAAAAATGTCTATAGCTAGTGAACAGTATACTAAGAACTTCACAGATGTTGCCCCATGTCTTGTGTGTTATCACTCACCGAAGATATTTTTAACATCAATTACTTGTTATTTATGTTTTATTATTTCTTTAACAGTAAAAAGATACAGGAATTTAATCCTCAGTTACTCGTTTTGATTTCAGAGCTTATTTCCCACAGCTATGGCAGAAACATGCCACATAGTGATAAAAATAGTACTATTTCTCTATTGAAAATTATGTGCTACTACTGAAAAAGCTTTCTTCCATCTCGGTGAAAAGATGTGAAGAACATCTATTTTCAAGCATGCTTTTGACACAAGGAACCATTAATGAGTACACAACAAGTTGAAATTTATTATTCTATGAATCTAGAGGAAAACAAGCAAAAAAAAATTGTATAGAGGAATAAACAGTGGCTGGACCTGTGCATAAGTAACAAATGTCTAAGTGGCACATATCAATACTGATCAGTGTAATTAGGTTATCTATTTTTTAAGACTTTTTGCCCTTACCACACTACCTGTAGATGCAGAGTTGGGGCTCCTGCCTAGGCACTATTACAAGAAAAACAAGTAAACAATTTGGTTCAAATCATTACCAAAGTTGACCTAGTTAGCATGCATCTGATGAGCTACTTGGAGAAACAGACACACTGCCAAATACAGTTTCTATCTACTCTCTCTCTCCTTTCTCTACTTTCCATATCTACCAGTAAAAGATTTGTAGAGTAGCTCAAAGGGCCGTGGCGCTTCTAATAGCACAAAAGGTTATAGCACTGCTGGAAAGGTCCAGCTCAGCTTAATTCTACCATTTATTTTTTATACATTCTTGTAGCATCACTTAGAAAGACTAGAGAAAAATGACAACCTGATTAGCAGAAAAAAAGATGTGTTTGGTGCCACAGCCCTAAGCAGGTTTTTGATAGATGAAACACAAATGCTTTCTATTTATGTAATCCTCCCCATGTGAGGATCCTAGAATAATTCGCAAGTACACAAGGCTCTGCAGCACAAAGCCATACAATACAGCACAGCACTTTGCCATCATGCCACACGTGGAAAGACAGCCTCAGACTGTATTACGCTGACCTCGGAAAGAGGGAGAGGAGCAAGTCAGCTGTGAGGGAAGAGAGAAACACTCCCACTGCAAATCTTTGTAAACCTACAAAACGCGTTTTTATTAAACATAGATGCTGAACATCTTTGCTGTATATCTTTTCTGTTCTAGCTGATCTGTACATTTTTTTTCTTTATAGGACTCTGAAATGCAGATCGATACAGAAAGTTATAATAAATTCTGAACCTTGCATAGTGTTCAATACATACAGAGAGGATGAAGGCATCTATTTATTGTGAATTATGTTCCATTAGGAAGGAAATGTAACAGAACTTGAAGTACAGTTTGTGGGTACACACAACAATGTATGTAATAAATATCCTGTTATGAATTCCCTTGGAATTTTCCAGTGATGCTCTTCAAAGTAGAAATAATGCATAGCTAAGGGTACTTCTAGTGCAGCAAGACTCTCAGTATATGTTATAGCCATCTAGCTTTTCTTTCTTCTTTGACAGTGGGACAGCTCTGCCTGAAGTAGCACATAGTAGGTCAGGGAGAAGAAAAGCACTATAGACCAGAGTGATTTTGGTTGTGACAGAAGATGCCTTTTAAACAAAGGAAAGTCTCAGCAGCACAACCAAAGCTCTTTCAGTTCAATTTACTAAAGACTATTTCTTACACAATTTACACAAGACACCATTTGAGTTTTGCTTTGAAAATGGTGAAAAATCCAACTGTTTGGATTTAGGACAATGACCTATTTATATGTGCCCATTTACGCCCAGAAATACAACAGCTTAATGATTCTGGAGAGTAGCCATATCAGTAGTGGGAGAAGTCCAGCTTTGCCACAGGGCAGTATTTCTGGCTGAACTACCAGGATGCTCTGCTACTTCACTTAAGATTAAGCATCCACTCAGGGGGTAGACAGAAGGTAATCCATTATAAATCTCTATAACCCTTCAGCTAGCTGTACTAAATTGAGCCTAAATTATCTCTATATAATATTTTAATAGACTGCACAGGTGAATTCACCGATTCAATTAAATGAACCACTAATTGCTTTTGGGTCAACCTCAGTGATAGATTTTCTCTTCGAAATAAAGCACCATGTGCTCTCTTGTCCCCTGTACTTAGAAAGATATCTTGTTACATTACCCGCTGCTCAAAGATCAGCCCAATCAGCATCTTAAGCATCTCTGTGTTACTGCGTCAGGCTCCACATAATAGAAAGCAGTTTAAACTCCGCTGAAAGAAAGCTATTGATTTCAAGAAGTCACAGTCCACTGAGATTACTAAAGCACTTTCTCTTATTTGCAATATTTGATGCCTAGATGGAGCAGTTCAATGCAACATCGAACCCTAGCACGTGCTGATACTTGAGGACTGACATGGTGTAAAAAAAACGAGAAAATAAATAAATTAGCTTGAATCACATACAGTACACATTCACAGGGAGAACCTATTTGGGGTGGTGTATACCTACTAGACCAAAGCCACAGGGCTACAAAGTCCATGTCAGGAGCAACTACTGTACACCCAAAAGGGGGATAACACCAGACAAAGGGAAAATTACGTTCTGACACATTCTGATGAACATCCTCCAGTATGAAGATCGTGCACCTGTTTGCTTACTGGCTGTTTATATCTTCTCTATCCTAAGAGAAGCAATCTCTACAAAAAAAGCATATTAATATCAATTAAATGTGTAAATACCACATGTGATATCAGATACTCTACACACCTGCAGTACAAAGCAAAGAAGCTAAAATCCCAGAATGATGTTTAATGAACTGTAGCTAATGTAAAACCGCAAGGTACATACAGGCATTGAACTAAGCTACTGTAAATACCTTCCATGGCCCTCAAACTTCCCTGGCTTTTAATTTAAGTTTCTGAATTAAAATTCAGTAAGTGGTACAAACCGAGTATAAAACAACAGGAACTTTATTTTGTCTGTTACTTAAAACTGAGCTAGCGCACACTGCTCTCTGGACACTCATAGCAGTGGAACAAGATGTTCATTTATGGAGAACTTGTTACAGAGGTGCTGGGGGCAGCGAAGGGGCGAGTGGCTGCTGAGAACAGGGACTTGAGCTTCACAGGACCCAAGTGCAAATGACTATCGATTTGCCTTTACGTGAAAACTGAAATCCCACACAGCAGACATGCTTTTTCAGCCCACAGGTCTGCAAGGGCCAGGCGGTATCTGGCTGCCTCCCCATATGTCCTCTTCCTGTCACGCTAATAGGCTTAAGGTGCCCAGGGGCCTGCGGGGATGGAATAAATGTGAGAAGCTGCAGGGTGGCCTCCAGCCCCCATGGGGCTGGGACAGCCATCCTGTCACTCCCTCTTCTGGCACATATTGTGAGAAACTCACTGTCCCCTTTGCCCTGGACCTCTGATCAGATCCTGAGGTCAGATACCTTTCAGACATACCTGATTGCTTTCCAGAGCCTTCAGGTGCTGCCCACAGTATGGCCCTATCATTTGATGTGGTCCTTCCGTGGCTATTTTAACTTTCTCTTTGTAACTTTATGTTACTTACCATAACTTTTACGGTTTTCTTTTATAAGAAATTATAGCTTGTATGGAATAATTCTGTTTAGACAGTTTATGTCTAGACTGACAAACTCACTGACCACCCACTGAAATATGGAGAAGATGCTATTTGTGGTGTATGAAGCACTGTGCCAGAAACCAAAGGAATAACATTAACCCAGCAGTGCCAACCGATAGTGTTGCACAGCAAACACATGGTGCTTTCATTTGCTGTCTGACACTTAAGAAATGGCCTTATCCACGGTGCAAGCAAGAGAAAAATTACTTATGAAGATTGTAACAGCTCAGTGCATGTTTCAGTTGCAGCAGCAGCTTTATCAGCATTGCCGAAACAAAGGCCATTTATTTATGAAATGTTAATAATACTTTCCGCACAAGCTGGAAATGATCGGACCAGGTGAAAAATACACAGGATTAAAGAACCTGAGCTGGCCTGGAAGCTGTACCATGGGCCTGGAGCGCTTCCAAAATCCAGCCCCTGGCAGAAGAGTTACAGCTTTCGGGTCATGCTGTAATGGAGACAGTAAATCAACAATGTGAAATGTACTCCTATCAGAGTCCCATTATTGCACAAATAATAAAGACTAGTGCTGGACTGTAGCTCCTCAGTCAAAAAAGGGACTGTGAGGAATGCTATGAAATGGAGATGTTATTTGACAGCAGCCTGGTTTCATGTTGCCACAAATGAAGAGGGTTTGAGAATAACAAGTTGGATTTTTTTTTCTGCTCTCCTGTGCTGATCATATAGTTACTGAATGTTTCAAGACTGCATACTGGATGTATGATTATCTGTAATTTTCCATTTTAAAATTTCACATGTAGCCAACAAGTTATTATTCAGGAATTCACCACCCTCAGTCAATTTGCAGATGACACCAAGCTGGGTGGAAGTGTTGATCTGCCTGAGGGTAGGGAGGCCATGCAGAGGGATTTAGACAGACTAGATCAAGGCAAACTGTATGAGTTTCAATAAGGCCAAATGCCGGGTCTTACACTTTGGCCACAACAAACCCCGCCAACGCAACAGGCTTGGGGAAGGAGTGGCTGGAAAGCTGCTCAGCAGAGAGGGACCTGGGGGTGTTGACTGATAGCTGGCTGAACACGAGCCAGCAGTGTGCCCAGGTGGCCAAGAAGGCCAATGGCATCCTGGCCTGTATCAGGAATAGTGTAGCCAGTAGGACCAGGGAGGTGATTTTACCCTTGTACTCGGCACTGGTGAGGCCTCATCTTGAGTACTGTGTTCAGTTTTGGGCCCCTCACCACAAGAAGGACATTGAGGCCCTGGAGCATGTGCAAAGAAGGGCAACGTGAGGGGTCTGAAGCACACATCTTATGAGGAGTGGCTGAGGGAACTGGGGTTGTTTAGCCTGGAGAAAAGGAGGCTCAGGGGAGACCTTATCGCTCTCTACAACTATCTGAAAGGAGGTTGCAGAGAGGTGGGAGTCGACCTGTTCTGTCAAGTAACAGGTGATAGAATAAGACAAAATGGCTTCAAGTTGCGCCAAGGGAAGTTTAGATTGGCTATTAGGAAGAATTTCTTTACTGAAGGGGTCATCAGGCATTGGAACGCATTACCCAGGGCAGTGGTGGAGTCCCCATCCCAAGGGGTATTTAAGGGTTGTGTAGATATAGCACTCAGGGATGTGGTTTAGTGGTGGGCTTGTCAGTGTTAGGTTAATGATTGGACTAAATGATCTTACAGGTCTTTTCCAATCTAGGAAATTCTGTGATTCTGTAATTCACACTACCTTTTAACAAAAAGGGAATTAACTGATGCTGCAAGGTTCTTACTAATTGCCTTGTAAAACCCCACAAAACTAAGGCCAACTGTAAAAGTGAACATTACTCTTTCAAGGAAACAAGTATTCTTCTTCACATTTTGCTACTGACTCGTTGTTTAATCTTGAGTCTGTCACTTCAGACTCATGCCAAACTCTACCCCTGCCTCTTAGTAGGACACAGAGAATTCCCCCTACCCTCTAGTTGGGATGTGTCTCACTTGAGATGTTTTGAGATCTAAGTCAAAAAGGTATGGGCATTGCTTTTAAATATAAAAATAAAATGAAATAGTTTTTTTAAACATCCCACGAACTTCTCATGACTTTGGAAAGGTCACTAACGGAGGAACAGACCATATGGCACATTTCCATTGATAAAAAAGAAAGCTCTCCCAAGGGTAATGGAACAATGAAAAATCAGGGCAAAAGAGAAGAAATACGAAGTTTCTAGAGCCCCTTTTGGTGCCAAGGAATGATACCTAACATGCACACATCAACTGGAAGTCTTGATTTTGGCAGAAGTCTCCAGATGTTCCCACTGAAGAGCAGCCCCTGACAAGTGTTCACCTGGGTGCAGAACCTCAATGGGAGTGAACAGTCAGCTCTGTGCCAGCGGGACCAAAAACCCCATGGGTCTGGGGGAAGAGTGACCTCACCGTGCATTACCCTTTATAACCAACTGTGAGTGGTAATACAGTTATTTCATAAACTTGTGTAGCATTTTATTTCTCCTCTAGACAACTAATCATTCTCCCTGGGTACCAGTGGTAAAAAGCTCAGCCTGTTGTTTAAAGCAGGAATCACAAATGTAAGGAGAGCTAAAAAGAAAGGACATTCACCTAGACGATAGCCTGAGCTGACAGAACGGGACACGCTAATATTGTTCAGTCAGGCTGTACAACGTACCTTGACTGCAAACCCTCCTGAGGGCGAGTGGAAATCTTTGGAATGACAAGCAAAGTGCTCAGTATCCGGTGATGTAACCCAGACTGCAGAAATCAGCAGTTCTCAAGGCAAAACTGCGTAAGAGGTATCTCACCATTAACTTCAAGAACAATGATTTCTTTTTTCTACCCCATCCTCTATTCTCTTCACATGATGCAAGAGCAATGGGATCATGGGTGGAGGGCAGCAGCAGGAGAGCCACCACCAGGTGTTTCATCCACAACAAAGAATTAAATGTTTCATCTACTTTTTGTCTGCAGGCAGGCTCTAACAGAGTGAGAGGAAGCAGATGATGGGGGAGGGGAGGAAATTATACAGCTGAAATTTATTTTAAAAAAAACCCCACAAAACAACCCACTAATCTAAATGACTGCAAAATAACTGAGTAATTTTATCATCATAGATAACACTATGAAAAAATAAATGTTATCACAGACAAAACATCCTCAGAATTGGCTGGGACACTGTATTTCAGCAGGATTTATAAACCTATCCTAATTTATGCTCATGATAAATAATCTTCACAGCATCTTTCATAACTCTTAGAGAAGGATGTAAAATAAATACATAGAGGTAGCATTACTATGCAAAAGACACATGCAGTTTCATTCATAAGGTTTGCCTAAATGTGCTTTTAGGTTTTATGGAGGCTGGCTGCAACATAACTCAGCAAATGCTTCTCAGGCCAGAAAATAAATAAATAAATAAATAAATAAATAAATAATCAAATAAGACTCTTGCAGCCTGTAGTCAAACATAATGTGTCTTGGCCAAAATCCAATGCATTTAGTTATATTGTGCTTTTGTTAAAACTATATTAAAATAATATAATTTCAGTCTGATTATTACTTTGTGGTTTAATGGGTACCCTTTTATGATTATTTGCAAATGTCCTCATACTACAGTTTGTTCTACATCACCAGCCTCAAATATCTTAATAAAACTGCAGTCTCATCAAAGAGTGTATAGGCTAAAATTCCCTCTCTCGCCTCCCTCCTCCCTTGCTTATCTTACCATCTTACTTGGAGACGTTGAAAAAGCTAGAACAACCATTTGAAGAAGGTTCATGGTATGAAACTAAAACTGGGAAATGATTTTTCAGTAACATAATTTTTATTCATATACCGTGTACACCTCATATTAACCTTCAGTATTCTTAAAAGTTTGTTTGGATTTTTTTGTATTATAATGGTAAGGATCTGCAATCTGATTGTTAAGAAACCACTGTTAGGGATGCTAGTATCATAAAAATAAAACTTCTTCATCAGTCCCACACAATTTTTCTTATTTATTTAATTTAAAAGAAATCCATGGCTATTGCATCTACAATGCTGGATTTCAGTGCAATGTAATATATAAATAAAAGTTTTTTGGGAACTGACAGTTTTCAGAAGATATGCATGCTGGCACATTATGAACATGCAATGACGTTTCTAAGTAGTGGCAATTTTAATTCAGTTATCAAAAGCCTGAAAATAGCAAGCAAATGAAAAGCAGCATGCCAGCAAGGATGAGAATGCTATAACTTCATAGGTCATTTTTCTTCCAACATTTTCATTCTGTTTGCTTTACTTATTTACTTGGAATTTATTTCTTCTCAGATCAAAACATCCACTTTTTGTATAGACAATACCAACCCATATGTAGTACTCAAAAATACCATTTATTTTAACGACTGGAAAAATACTGTAGGACAGTGCAGGAAAAAAGAATCAATTTCATTTCTTAGCAGCAATTTATTTTATCCTTTTTTCCCAGTATTGTATGCTTCACTATTTGAACAATTTATATTTGAACAGTCTCTATTACATCTCAAAGTCAATGATGGGTTTGATCCAAGAAATGCTAAAGGCTTTTGCTTCTTTTCTTTGTTACAAGTATGCACATGTGAAATACTCCTTTGTATTTCCTCTGCTGGAACATGCTTATGTGCAATAAATTCACTCCTGAAATGTATTGCTATTTGATGCACAATGTCAAATTATCATAAAAATTTAACAGCCACTTTAGATAGATTGACTTACCTAGTTCATTGTTCTCTCTTAAAAAAAAGGTGACTGACAGTAAATGGTTCACAAATAGTGTAACAGCATGGAGCGTGTAGAACGACCCTCTCCCAGAATACCTTTTCAGCTTCCCACAAACATGGGAAGGCTTTAAAGGGCTTTAAACCTTTCTGAGGTGAAGGTTGCATCTTGCCTTTTATATTTAGCTACTGGCAGAACTGTCTCCCATGAATGTGTCCAACCTTTTTGGAAACCATTAATGCTTCTGGCCTCCACAGCATCCCATGCCAGTGAGTTCCAGTACTGAACCACTCTCTCTGGGACAACCAACCTCCTGCAGCTCATTTTAATGCTGCAGCCTGGCAAGGTAATTTAGTGTCTCAAGTTCCTGTGTTGTGGAAAGCACCGCACAGCTCCATCATTATAGATAGGACTGCACTGTATCAATATTCGGGTAGACCAACTAAATCACCTAAAAAGAGTGGTCTCAATCTTTGATTTAAAAGAAGCCTTCACGTGCTTTAGTTGAGTGGCAAAGCCCTGCAGAAGACCCCCTCCACCAGGTGAGGGTGGAGAGGCAGTGGAGAGTGCACTTTCAGGCAGTGGAAACCACGATTCCATAAAGAATGAAACGTAAAAGCATTACACCATGATCTGGAAACCCAAAATGCTCCCTCATTCAACAAATACACAGGGGATGAAAAAAATAGGTGTGGTTTGATGCCAGCCAACACATTTCACTCCATGAGAAACAGTAAGGAAGCACACTTCCTTTTCCAGTCCTGCCAATCTCAGACTTAATATGTATAGCTTAAATAGACCTTTATTGCTTTTCAGATCAGATGCAGAATATTACATACCAGGCATCCTCAGTGTGCATATTTTTGCAATTTCTATGATTTTCTCATCCACAGTCTTATTTAGTGGGTAATGATAACAGACATTTTGACAAAAAGACACAGAGCTGGGTGTGTGGAGGGATGATGGAAGAACAGGACCAGGCAACATGCAAGGACGAACTCAGTGACTACCTTTGCATGTCATTAGAGGGTGTAAACTGAGCACTTCCAGCTGGCCTAAATCAAACTGTGCACTACCAAGACGCTGTATCATTATTATTGTTACATCCAAGCACGGAACAATATTTTGGAGTAGGGTCTAAGGGCACAATGCCATTTGCAGTATAATGGCTTTGTTAACAAACTGTAGCAAGTGCTCCCACCCAAATACTGAAACTGAGCATCAGGTGTTTCTAATCTCAAACCTAATGGATTTATTGGGAGGGACAAGGAAACCTTTGATCAAGCTGCAATTAAAATAAATATAGAAAAGATTAGAATTACAGAATTTTGTTATTCTTGCTCTAGAATAGAGATACATTAAAACAGTACATTAAGTTAGTTCAAGATGCTCTACTGACAAGAAATACTGTTTGTTTTTTTTTTTTTTCTTAAATCTTGTACAACATTAATCACTCAGTGTCACATCAGCTGGATCAGGAAGCAGACATGTCTAACAGGACTGCTTATTAACTTGCTTCTTTTACAACCACTTCGCATAAAAATGAACAAAAACTTACAGGTGGGCGGCAGCATCAGCGTCAGAAGATGATCTATACCACATTGCCTTTCTTCGTCCCTTTGAGCTGCCCCTCTCTTCCCCCCAGCTCCCCGATTAAGCTGAACCCCAGGCAGAGATAAAGCACGTAAGGTCGGCAAACCCCAAACACCAGATGTTCGGATGCCCGGCAGCCCGCATCGCAGCTTTGTTCTGGCAGAAGCCCGTGCGGTCACCCAGGTCACCTATCTCGCTAGCGGCGTCTCCTCGGCAGGGGGCGGGCAGCGGTGCTCCCCCCACTCCTGCCCCCCCCGGCCCTGAGCACGCCAGCGGCGGCAGGGGCAGGCGGGCTCCCGGCGACCCGGCACACGCCGCGGAGACCTCGGCCCGCCCGCCCGCCTCCAGGCTGAGAACTGGCGCCAGCTCATCACACGAGTGCCCCAAACCCCGCGTGGGTGCCCCGGCAGGACTACCGCGTCCCCCACCTCGTAGGGCAAGCCTCCCCCCCCCGCCCCTCCCCGCATCGCCCCCGCATCCAGGCTACCTGCCCGTCTTCCCGGCCCTGCCCTCCGGGCCCTCAGGGCGGCCCGGCCGGGAGCCGCGGGGCAGCAGCGGCAGCGCTGCGCTCGGGGGAGCGGGTGGAAAACGCGGAGCGGAGCGCAACCTCCCCCAACCTGCCTGCTGCGGGCGCGCCGCGCCGGGCGGAGTGAAGACGGAAATACACGGACTGGATCTGGCGTGGGAGTGGGCGGGGGGAGCCGGTGGCGGCGGCGGCGGCGGCTGGTTTGCCGCCTCCCAGGCTGGTGTCTCCCCCCGCCTCGGGGGCGCCGCTGCAGGGAGGTGCCGGAGCCCCAAGCGCGGCTGCAGCACTGCCACGCTGCTGGGAGGAAGTCCTCCGTGACAGCCCCGAGCAGCCCCCGGAGAGACGGGGAAAGGCGCAGGTCCGGCTCGGGGCCACCCTATTTGCATTTCTCTCACCAGAACAGTTTTTTTTTTTTTANTTTGGGGTTTTTTTGTTTGTTTGGTTGGTTGGTTTTTTTTGGGAGGGTGTGTGGTTTTTCTTTCGCGCTAAAGGGTAATTAAAAGTTTGAAGTCATCTTTGTAGAAGATGCTGCTCAGCATCAAAAGCCGGTGCTGTTAAGCAGCTGTTCTCAGGGAAAAGGTATCTAGGTAGCCCCCCACCCCCCCTTTTTTTTTTCTTCTTTGTTTTTAATAGCTGAAGGTTATTCTGGTATTTGATGAGTTTTGAAAGGCACAGTTCAGATACTTTTGCTTTTAATTTACTGGCATACAGGGGCGAGGAAAGCCAAATAAGAACCTGCATAGAATGGTTTTTAAAAGTTAAAAGTACTGAGGCGCCTTCGCTTGCTCGGTTTGAAGATGAAAGAATGGAGACTCAGCAGCCTGCCTACAGGGCACTGGAAAAAGCAAGGGTTAAAATAGCCAATTACCAACACAATATCCATTCATTAACACAGAGATCATGATACCCCCTCTTCCTTCTCTCCCCTCCTCAGACTGACAAGCGCCTTCTTGCTCTCTCCTCTCTCCTCCTCTCCCAGCTGCACCACCGCCCTCCTCCCCTCATCCCTGCTCCACCGCCCATGCTGCCAAAGGGAGAGAGAGTCCCCGGTGCTGGAGAGGAAGGGAGGAAGACAGAAGGAGCAGATACAATTTGGGGATTGACATAAACCCCGGAGAGTCAGCAATAACGTAGGCTACAGCTTGTGCGGGATGGCTGGGCTTGGACGTTGCTATCCACCATTCATCTCGCCGCTACTGGCGCTTTCTGTCGGCACCAGTGTGGACCTTTGCGGGAAGGAGGCTGCCAGCACCGACTCAGACCAAAAGTATCACTGTAGCCAACAAAAAGCACTGGCCAGGGGACAGAGCGTTATGTGGGCCTGCTCAGCTTTTTCTCCAGCGAGGCGCCAGAAGTCAGCAAGTAAAGCCAAAAAAAAAAAATTAGCACTTTACCAGAAGTGTGCCGTAACGGGAATAATTGATCTAGGAGGAACCAGGATGGAGGAAATGTGGGACCAGAGTCTCAGATCACAAGACCTATAAACTGTGGCTCCAGAAGCCAAACAAGAGAGAATGGTACTCATCGGCAGCTCCTCATCTAAGATCTTTATTCAGCTAGTGTGGTATTGCATTCAGTCACATCAGTTCAACCCGTAATTTCAGCATCCTGTCCCCATCCGGAGGTTTCTATGTTGTCCAGAACAGCAAAACTTTCACAAGGTCACTGCTGAATCATTCGACTCTTACTGCTAGAGAAACAGCCATCTCTGCAACACCTTAGACTGGATATTTTTTAGATATATTCCAGAAGAAAAGCAGGAGTTTCTCCTTTCCATGTTTTCAGAGAAGCAGTACTGGGTTCCTCACAATACTGCCTGCATATTCCTAGGGTTTTTTCATTCAATCTTTTTTTTTTTTTTTTTTTGGTGTGTGTTAAAAGGAGACCACTCATTGGAAACACAGTTTAAAGTGTGAATTATAATTTTCTGTTTTGGTACCCCAAGTGTTTGCACATTTGTAAAAGTTCCCTCTTTAATCTGATCTCTTCCCCACCCCTCTTACTTGTGCTGTATCAGTACGGACATATCCTGAAAAGTGTTTGCCATAGCATTTCATCAACACCACCACACGCACCAGCAGGTGCTTTCCTCACTGAATCACCATAAAATGATCATATATTTAAAATTCTGTGATGCTCACAGAAATTCAGAAATTCAGTATGCTTGATCTTTTCTCAGAGAAAATAGCAGCAGCAGTAAATACTTGACTGAAGGGCTTTTTCCTATTTGGATTTATTATACAAGACTGTAAAATGGAGGACTTTATTGAACAAAACTGACATTGACAGTACATACAATCTATGTATTTCTGAGGAGGTTGCAATTTGAGACCTGTAAACCAGCTGCCATCATAATTTCACTGAGGTCTATTATCTTTGGTTGTTCTGAACCAAGTCAGCTTTGATGTAACAAAACTGGGTCCTGTTCAGCTCAGACACACAACGTCCCAGTCTGCTTGAGTATTCCACACAGAAAACTCACGGAGAGCTTCCTTGGTCCTCACAAGTAGTGCATGAACCTGCTCATTTTTATAATGAAAAAATAATTAGTAAATGAGGAGTCTCTAACTGGTGAATGGTTGTTTGTAATAATTCTAGCAGAGACAATATGCAATTTGTGCAAGCAGCAGTTCAACCGTAGGTAGTGAAGGCACTCAGACTTTAAGAGACAGCTGGAAGGTCTCTCAGCATGGCAATCTGCAATTTAGAGATACTCAGGCTACATTCAAATTACTTGGCCCAAGTACTGGAAGCAGTCTAGCTGCAGAGGAACAAAGCTCTGTGCAGGGTATTTATTCCACCTCTTGGAAGTATAAAATAATAATTTAGTAGAAAAAGACCCTGCCAGAATCAATTTTTAATTGCCTGTATTCATAAGCTCGGAATCTGAAATATAAACAAAGGGAATGGAAAATTCTAACTTATAATTACATTCTTAAGAGACAATTTTCTTGACAGGAATGTTAATTTCTGGCTACAGGATGCTGAGGACAGCTTGGGATAGACAGTAAGGAAGCAGCACATCACTGGTGGACCTCTGTTAGTGAATAACTCAAACCAGCATGATCTTAAATGCAGGTGTTCCAGCTTGTACACTAATGAAGTCCATGAAAAGGGGATGACAGGCACGTCTGCTGTGCGTGGAAAAAATCTACTCATTCTTGTTTCCTAGAGACTTCAATTTGGAATGCTTGTGCTGGGATCCCATGCAGCCAGTAGTAAAGCATCATTACATTATTTTTCCCTAAAAATTTTACTGACTACAACATCAGGTAATTAGTTTGGACTTCATTATGATGGATAAAGATGACTTAATCACTGGACTGGAAGATGGTGGTTGCCTAGGGACCAACAATCATAACCTGATTATGTTCAATATGTGATGTATGTGCTTTTAAAAAGCCAAAGCCGAGGCAAACAATGAACAGCAGTGAGAGGGAGGAGAGACAGGAAGAAATCTGTGGATAGAAGTCAGTCGATGTCTAAGAATAGCTTGTATTTCAAAGAGCAAAGTTCCACACTTTTAAGACTTTATGCTTGTATCATCCTTTTAATCAGAAAAAAAAGGCCAAATAAAACCTAAAACATACATGCTTATTTGGATTTATACATTAGTGTTCTGTAAGAACTCCTGGGTATAAATTGAAGAGATTGCTGTCCCTACAGCATTGGATAGACCTTTAAGCACTGGAGAAGTTACAGAAGACTGGAAGAGTCCTTAGGTTCTTTCAAAAAAATTGAAAATTTGTCAAAAAATATTATGTTAAAAATGAGCATATTAACTGTTGGATAATTAGCACAATATCACTCTTCATAAAAGCAGTGAAAGAAACGTAGAATTCTAAAAGTGACAAATTAAAAAATGAATAAGTAAATAAACAAAATCTTCAAATAAATGAATAAATAAATATGTTTCCTTAAATTTCAAATTTCAGACTTTGGGTACAAGTTTGGTCAAGCTAAATAACTGTATAGACTTTAGAAAGGTGTGTGTGCTGTCATAGCATGTTGGACTAACGAAATTAGAATCCACAATATCAATAAAGCATGTGCTCAGTGGAAGCAAATAATAGATCATAAGGTTAGAAGCTTAGAAGCTTCCTAAGAAGGTACAAAGAGCTAAAGAGCTCTTTAACTGAGCCAAGAAAGGCATAGGAAGAGCAAAAGCCAAACACATCATGGAAATAAACTCTGCAATTTTTAAAGGTGTAGCAGCCTAACTGTTGAATGAAGCTACCCAAGGACAGGATGACTTCAAACACAAACTGTACGCTCTTTCTGGAAGATGTGTTTTACAGAAGAAAGTTTTTGGAACCAACAGAGAGGTTTCACGAGCTGAAAATTGACCCAGATGTAAAGGTTAGGCTGAACAATTTAACAATCCTTTCTGGCCATGAGAGCTCTGGATCTGCTACTGAAGTGAAACTCAAGTTTCTATGCTGAACTTCCCTTCTCATTCCTGAGATTTATAAATTAAGGAAAGATGTGAAGAGGAAGGGTACTCTTCAAATGGAGGAACTACTGTAGTGTTTGCTCCCTGAATAAGTGGGTGGGAAGTTACACGTATGGAGATCTTATGTTATAGTTATGGCAAGGTATATGGTGTTGGGGACAAAAATGAGTGAATATAGAAAAGTTCTTGATTATTCTGTGATACTGAATACCCTCCAATGCAATAAATGAATAATGTCTTCTAATGTCATAAATACTAGAGCTACAAGCAATGGATGCTTTCCATTCAGTATATCCAATGGAGAAGGCAGAACTTGCAATTAGCTCTTATTTCTACTCAAGAGGTGTGAGAGGCTGAAGAACATAGACAAGATTAAGAACACATCTTCTGGCTATAATTGCAGTTATTTCTTAAGTATTTTTATTTTTTCAGCATATTGGGACTATTCTCGTAAAGGAAATGCTGCCTATCACAGTGAAGTTGCACAGTGAGATGGGGATTCAGTACTAGTTGCATGTGCTACAGTAGTCATTCTCTGTCACTGTTCAGGCTGATGGACAGTTCTGCATATCACTATTTTGTGATCTGAAAGACCCTATGAATAATAACTACAGAAAGATCTGGACAGATATGCAATCTACAGAGACAGCATTCACCTTACAGTGAAAAAAGAAATGGGGTTTACTTTCTCAGTGAATCACTCTATTAAAAAATCCATCCTGTAGAGCACAGTTAGGGGGGAAGAGGACTTTCGCTTTAATCAGCCCTTTTCTATTTTTTTAGGGAGTTAGGTGTGATTCTACTGAAGTGAATGAACAAATTATTTTAAAAGGTCCAGGCCCAGGATTACACTGTGTTATTTTATGCTCTTGCTCCAATTTGCATGTTTCTGTTAAGTTGTGCTTCAGCAAAAGCATTAGAGTTTTGTGATGCTATCTAGGTTGCCTCTCACTCCCTCTGAAACCTATATTTAAACTGATGGCTGCTCTAATTGAAGGGAGTGGAATTATTTTTGGGACTCATCACAAGTGCTTACTCGTTTCGTGAAATGCTCCTGTCATTATTAAATGATGAGTATCCTGTCATCACCTGTTGTTGTGTTTCAGTTCCAGAAGCATGTTGAGTTTTTCCGTGAAGTATTTGAACGTGAGCAATATGGCCTTGCTTTCAGTATTCTTTCTGGCACCTCTTTCATGCTACTGAAACATCAATACCTGTCTCTAGCTCGCTCATCACACCCAACTTCTGTTGCTAACTTGGACTTCAAGAAAATATGTGCAATTTTCTACTCTTCCATGTGTCATGCATTAGGTGAAATCCCTCAACTATTTATGAAAACATGATTGAAAGACATCTGCAGAAGAATGCTTGAAGTAATACAGCCCCCCCTTCCAAAAGACATAGAGAACCTGCACACAAGTTCAACTGGCGTCAAAGGGCAAAGGCCCCATTGGCTTTGCTTTTAAGAGTGCACAACTGAAGATACCTCCAGATTGCTCCTACTGGCTCTGTCCTGAACCAAACACAGTCAGTGCCATCTGTCTGCTAGAGCTGGAACTGCTTTTTTCAACTGCCAAATAAGCAATTAGTTTGTAGCAAGACAAGTCACTTGAACTAGTCACCTATAAATGGGGATAAGAATATTCACTTAGCAAATTTGCTATTATTTAATAAGTTAAAAATACTGACTGAAATTCCAAGAGCATTGTCATTATTTTTTTGCTGTTACGAGTACACAAAGTTAGAAAAAATAAGAACATCTGTTAAAATTGCCAACAGCAAAGCTACACAGTGAGCCTGATTAATTTCTGTTAACACAACAATGCCATAGTTGAGACTTAAGCCCAAGCTGTTCTCTGTTGTGAGAAAGAAAAAGACAGAAACATCATATTTCACTCCACTGAATGAAAACAGTGATGCTTTACCTTGGATCATTAAGTTAAAACACCAAGTTATAGCACAGGATGCTGATTTGAAAGTCTCAGCCAGTCTTTGGTTGAGAAACTAGGAGCAATCTCACGATAAATAGCTTTACCACATTTACTACTGTGCTATCTGATCACAAGAAATAGTTTCCAGTAGTGTAACAAGGCCTATTCAAAGTTTATTGCAACCTGGGTGAAGTTCTCCCCAAAGGGCAATCATGCAGCTGGGGTGTTTCTGCGCTCCTGCGCTTTCGACTTCCCTAGAAAGTGTATTTTCTGAGATCTGCAGCCCCATGGACAATTAATCATTTTTACTCTAGGGCCACGTGGTAATTAAGTAACACAATATTTTTTTACTATGTGAGGAGATTGTCTGGGGATGAGGAAAAGAGGTACAAAAGACATTGGAAGACTTTCTTTAAGAAAAATATCTTGTTGCATCACATGTGACATATGCTTCCAGTAATAGTTCCATACATCAAAAAAGAAAACTCATCCATCATTCTAAACACTGGTATTGGTTCAGCACTAAATCCTCTTAACAAATACAATGTTAGTATGGCAATTGTGTCGTAAGAGAGCTGATCCTAAATAACAAAGTCAAATTCAAGGAGGTTCTTTTTGGAAGCCATCCAGGAAATGGTTATGCTACCGTGGAATTTTTGAGCAAATTGTCACTGATTTTTCTTTTTTCTGCATGTTTGTTCCAAAAATAATAACTGTGGATTGAAGGCTGATTTTGTGGATGAGGGAGTGTGAGAATACTGATATACATAGCTAATTGACGTTGCTCTTGCCATACTGAGGACAGTTTTGGTAGTAAATTAGATGTACTTGACAGTAGGTAAAAAACTATGAAGAAAACTTTCTGACCTACAACACGTAGGCATTCTAAATAATATATAATGGGATGGTGATTTAGCTAAAACATTTTAACTGGAGGGTTTCCAGTGCTTTGTTTCAGATCTTCAAAGAACTTAATTAATGAAACCTGGCTCTAAATTATAGGGATTAAGCTAGTTATCAACATGTAAGATACATCTCATACTTGACTATATGTAGGTCAGTCCCTGAAGGAATTGTAACTTAAATTTTAGCAAACAGGGAAAAAGTGCCAGTCTCCTTTTCCTGTTTCAAGAGTAAACACCTGGACAAGAAGGTTGGCATAATGACTATGGTACTGGCTCTTTAGTTTGGGAAACATGCCTACAAGTCTCTGTGCTTGGCCCAAGTTACTTTTGGCCTCAGTTTTCCATTTATAAAGTCAGGTGAAAGGCATTTCCTGACTTCCTAGCTGAATTTTGAGGCTAAAAACATTTGGAGGCACTTTGCCATGACGAAAATGTGTGGAGAAGAGGCGCATCACTCTGATGACAGCCACCATCAGAAGGTCTGCACAAAAGGCCCAGAGGCTGTGATAAATCAGTCCATTGCTACAACTGCAAGATGAAGCAGACCATGCTTCCGTTCCTTCATGTCAACTGGAAAGGTTACTGTGTTCTCTCTAACATAAATACAAATCGTTATGGAATAAGTGTACAAAGAATTGGTATCACTCTTGCTGACACACCTGCTCTCCTTCTGTATGTTAGAAGGCAAGAGTACAGGAAAGTGAACACTACAAGCATAAAAACTATTATGTTGTTCAAGGACAAGGCCATAACTGTAGGAGGTTGACTCTTTTGTCCTTCAGAAAAGAGGTGCTTAGTGCCAGCAAAAGGAGCTGGAAGGCCTTTTGTATATATTTCACCTCACAGATCTCAGGGCGTTCATTCCACATAGTTATTCCTGGCAAAATTTCCATTCTTCGTCTCTTTTTAGGGGGACTGCCAGGCTGGTAGTCAACTCTGTTGGGGATCCCTTTGTTGCACACAGCCTTTGGTGACGGTCACTCTCCAAAATGAGTGCAGGCCTAAGGCAGCAGTTTGAGCTTTTGCGTACTTTGGGAGCAAAATTATTCTTGGTCTCCCCCAAAAGCAGACTGCCACAGGACTTAATTCTTGACTGCAAAGGTTATGAATTAAAACCCTAAAATCAGATTTTGCATGTTTTACTTCGATGACACCTTCTGCCAATGCCCTTTCAAATACATGGTCAGTGATTGTGAGGAGTGTCCTGTGTACTCACACAGCTCTCAGCTGTTTACACTTCAATTTAGGAAATAAATATGATTTCCCTGGCTAGCAAAATTTCCTGGCACCACCTAAATGTCAAAAATAACTTGTTCCTTTGTAAACAAAGTAAACCAGTTACAAATTACCATGATTTTATTGTGTGGCTTTTAAATTTTCTGGCTCATTGCTAGACCACTAGCCTTTACAGTACAGACCCAACTTTCTTCCAATAAATTCAAATAGGAGACCTTGGTTTGAGATTTTCATGCACTGATCAGGACTCTAAAACTGAATTACTGTCATGGCTGAAAGCCAATGTGTTATTTATCATCTAATCAGCTATAATTGAAAATAACTGTTATTAATGTAAGCAAATACAACAAATACTTCATGAGGGTTAGGGCATATTTAACCCAACTAACAATATTGTCAGTAGTCATTGACAGCACATCGCAAATACCAAAGACACATCAAATTGAGAAGGAAATTCACATCTTAATTACTGAGATATGATGATCCAAATGGCAGTAATTACTCCCCAAAATGAACTTCTAGAAGTCTGCTGTGAGAATGGAAAGTCAGCTTGTCGTCGCCTGCTAGGAATCCACTTGTTCTCTCACTGCAGCACCTGCTCAAGTTGGTGTTCTGCAAATCACTGAATTTATGATAATCAATCAGTGTAATTTTGTCTTCACAAGCACTATGTGTTTCCCTCATATGGGTTACTATTATGTCAGATAACAGATTTTTCAAGAGATAAAAGGAAAACAGTAGCCATTATCTGTTATAGTAAACTAATGCAACACTCGTTATAAACACACACTTCCTAGTTTTATTTGCCTGACAAACGATTTCATGATCTGAAATAAATCAGCACATCCCTCTAACACTACATTTTTTTACTATTCTTTGCTTCTGTGCTGTAGCAGTGCATCAGAGGTAAATCTCGTTTCCTGGTGTTTCAAGCACAGTAGCAGAATGCTGAGTCTTGAGAAATTCGTCCCTCCTGATGGAAAGACATGCCTAATTATCTGTCCAAGGAGTGAAGCCTGTATGCAAAGGTCAACACTGATCAAGCAACTTATACAACAGCTTTGCTGCTGTTTAAAGAAGGATTTTAATATTTAAAACTGTCCGGAGCCGTAACCCAAAGGTTCTTCTGCACTCTTTCTTCCTATAGAAAGTCACTGTCACCAAAGTCTATCAGCCATTAGCTAGGTTCACTTCTGAAGTCTGCTGTTCCTCACTGAATTAGGTTTTTTTTAAATGTTTTAGGACCACAATATTCTATATCTGCTTGTCTCATCCAACATCATTTATTTACTGCCTACATGGATTTTAAATTGATTATAAAAGAACCCAGGTGAGCTTCACAGCAGTGCTGTGATCATTAAAACACAGCACGCTCCAGTTGGAGTAATACTCACATGTCTCTGAAACAAGATGCAATTTGTTTTCAATTTGTCAAAATTGCTAGCATCACAACTTGACAGCCAGGAACAAAACAAGCACAATTCTTCCATGCACAGGCTAGTCTGTAACATCGTCATTGTCAAGGATTGCCATTATTTTCCTCGAGTTGAACTTTGAAAATTACTGTAAAGGCTCCAAGTCAAATTGGAACAAAGGTTGGCTCATTAGGGCCAGGTATTAAAAGGGAAGAAAGAAGGAAATGGTAAAATAGAAACTCCTATAAGATAAGAAATCAACTTGATTTTGGCAGAGTATCAACCTGATATTTAGGGACCAAATCTGAAAGGAAACAAAATGCAAGGACAAAAGCAAACCTGTTTGGAGCAAGGATTGCTATTGGCAGCATGTTCAGACGTGTTTAGCCTGTGATCATCATGAGAGCATTTTGCATTAGGGTGAAATTACTAAACATTATCTCAACATGAAGAACAGCTTTGAAATAAGAAATATTGTTACATAACCTTAAAGAATTCAATAAAATACTGTTAAATAGATTGAGAAATCCACATCCTTATTGCAAAGTCCATTGGTCTGGGTCACCAGTCTCTCCAGTATGAGGTTTGCTCCTGTAAACCAAGAACTGGTTTTGAAGCCTGACATTTCCCCAGAGCACTACATAAACCAGGTCCTCTCTATAAAAAGAAGATAAAAGAGCCAGCAAAAGAGTATTGATAATGTATACATATAGCTCATAAAGAGACAGACATTTGGCATTAAGACAGAAGTTTACTTTATGACTTTGCTGTCTTGAGTCAGAAAAACTGAATTCCAGGGATCTCTACTTATGCAGTATGCTGAAAAGAACAGAAACGAAATGTTCCTCCTGATTAGAAGTTTAAAAAATAATTTAGTTTTACAATATCAGAGAACTCATTAAAAATAACTATTTAATATCCTGCTTAGGTAAAATTTATCTCCAAGATACTGACAATGTAGAACATACTTGGAACTGCAGCAGGCTTACAAAGCTGCCTCCACAGTGCAGACCAAATGGGCTGTGTGTTTCTTTGGTCAGTCAGAAGGCTGCTGCTGCTGTCATCTTGTTACTACTGCAGCTTTCGCAGCCGTGCAAAGACAGACGGCATAATGCTATTTTAAATTGTTTCTGAAACTCTGGATCTCAAATCCCAAGCTAGCAGACTGGTTTATTTTCCACTACATCATTCCAGCTGACACTACAAACGCGCTGCACAACTGCCTTCAAATCTTGCCAGGACAGTCTCAAGCACTGTCTGTCTCCATCCTACTGAACATATGCTGCCTCTGTAACAAGTTTACCAGGGCAGAGACTGTCTGATCATGTGGATATTTCAACAAGCGTTAAAAAGCCCCCAAACAGCCTGATGAAAAGGCTGATGTTTTGCTGGTGCAAAAAGCTGCAGAGCCAGGGAGGCTTGGATCAGACTGTCACATGGGATGTGCCCCAGTCGTACGGCAGGGAAGTAGAGAAGTGAACCACAATAGATGCACTTGTAGGGGGTGTAAAACTGGGAAACAATCTCTACTATTATGTCAAATGCTGAACAGTCTATGAACCACTGTGAAAAAATAGCAGCGGTACGATGTCTCAGAGTGTAATCCAAGAGCGGCATTTGCCAGAACTCAAAACCAGGCCTGTGATCAGCTGTCCTACAGCAATGCATGGTTTTGTGCAAATATAAGAAGCTTTCGCTATGGATATTTCATCAAAAAATGTCATGCAGCAGATAAGGAAAAAATGAAACTCTTGTCCAATAGCAGAAGCAATGGGAAAGGTAATAAAGTGACAACCCTGGAAGTACAAGCATTTTTCCAACCCCCTCCTGACTGCCCAGATAAAATTCATGGAACAGAAACGCCTCTTGTTGGTACACCACAGTACGAAGACTGAGCACAATCTAATAATAATTAGATACTTCACTTCATTTGGAGTGCCTGAAGTCTCTTGACAAGAACAGAAATGCCACAGCTCCATGTCACAGAGATTTATTTCTTGCTGATTTGAGATTTTATTTTTTCTTGAATGAATGCACTTTCAATTTCTAAAACAATGCACCAAGGATAAAAAGGGATCAAGGATTAATTATAGTGAGATACCAAGACAAGAAAATTAGATAATTAAAGTAAGATTTTCTTTTTAAAAAATGAATATTTAAAACATGATTCTCTTCTTCAAGGAATGAATTAATTCTTTACAATCAAAAGGGTAATATTGAATAAGCTGGCAAAACATTAGATCCAAATCAGAGACTCAACCAGAAAATTAGATATTTAATTAATATATACAGAAATGCATGAACTGTAAAATCTCCAGAATGGAAGAATATTCAGATAAGATTTCACTGGAAGATGAGAAATGGTATTTGAATTGATAAAGAAGCTGCAGTCTTTAGTATGCTGAAGCATGAACACATTCTAGGAGGAAATTGCTTTCCTTCTACAATCTGCTTGGTATCCTTTTCTTTGAAATTTTTGTTTAGCTTATACACATATTTATTTAAAAATATATAAAAATAACTATATAAAAATCAACCTCTACCACAGTTTAAGATGAATGTGTTAAGTAAGTTTTAGTCACAAACTGCACATATGTTAAACTATTGGAGTGGAGAAGCTGTTCTAAGGTGCTGAATCATTTGCTGTATGAATAAGAGAAGGACACCAGAGAATTAATATTCAAAGAAAGAACACCAAGACCTGAGGAATTAAAGAATAAAGCTCTCCATAAAATGTGCAGAGATTTTTGGTAAGTCAGTTAGAGAAATACAGATTTTAAGTAGAACTTGATGGCTTATCTGGAGTAAAGCTTATGGCGTTTTACTGCGTGTTTGGCACCACATGTCTCAAGAGCTTTCTGTTCAAGCATTT
The DNA here is from genome assembly GCA_008711295.1 of Anarhynchus alexandrinus. NCBI lineage: Eukaryota > Metazoa > Chordata > Aves > Charadriiformes > Charadriidae > Anarhynchus > Anarhynchus alexandrinus. Next base: position 43,538 of record VUYV01000146.1, on the reverse strand, counting down.
GATGCTGATTATGCGATACAGGTCACCACATGCCTATTAAGGTTTCCCATTTGGGGTTTTCTACCTATCCTCTTTATTCAACACAGTTTTCCCACATCCTCCTTATTTACATTTCAGCTGTTTTCTTCTTTCCTGTTTTTTCCTAAGTATTATCATCACTTAAATATTTTATTCTGTTGTTACATCTGTCACTTTGCCTCTATTGTTTTTTTTTTCTTTTTTTTTTCTGGGGTTTTATGGAAGTAACATTGCTGTTTTGAGATATTTTCCCATCAGAATGTTCAGACACAGAACAAATGCTCTTCTTTGAGATTTAAGCATCAGTGGTTGGTTCAGGCCTTTAGGTGATGTGGATCAGTAGACTGAGGTGTGGAGGAGGAGATGGTTGTTGTTGTCAAGACACCCGTTTCATACCGCAAGAGTTCTTCACAGAAATCTGGAGAGCTTGCCTTATTTGAGTAGCCTCAGGTACTCCAAGAACCTATGTATATGTGAGAATTTCTGAGCTAGGAAAACTTAGTGTTGCTCATCACAATCTCTATGTTGAAATTTACTGATGTACTAAATCCTCTATAATACAATATGCTTCCTCCATTCCTCGATACACAGACTATTACTTACTGATTTAAGCAGTGTGATTTAAGTTGAGGAAAGAACAAATCATTAAAGATCCTTTTGCTCTAAAATTCTGCACTTCTCTTTCCATCCATCCCCTCCCCTCCCCAACTGGGAAAAATAAATACTTTAGATATTGCTGGTAGTTCCAATATAATAGTGAGCTTTGTGATGCTCACACGTCTGACAGCATTGAAATGCACAGAGAACACAGTCTGACACACCAACAGATGTACAGTGAGGCTGAAATATTCTGGATATACTGAATTTACTGAGCATAACATTTATCTGTGCATCTGTTAATGTAGCCACAACATGTTCCAGTTCATGGTCTGTGCAAAGCAGAGTTTAATTTCACAGGCACAGTGGTGAGTTGTCCAAGATTTCTGAATGACAAGCACCCTGCTTAGAATTACTGCTGGGCTGCTGAGTGGATGCAAGTTAGAAGAAGAGCTGGAAAAAAGGAACAGCAATAGGTGACCTGTAAAGGCAGTTTGTCTCTTTCAGCAGCTGTCAAGCTGGTAGGTACACATCTGCAGAAACTCTCTTTTTGGATAGTTATAAAAGGCTCAGCACCAAACTCTGCAAGAGGAGCTGAATACTGGCACAAGAAATTCCCAATATGCATTTAAAAAAAAAAATATTTGATGGTCCATCCGAAAACTAGACAAAATTTAAATGAATATTTTTTCTTTTCTTTCCTCCCTGCCTCCAGTTCTTTACTAATAGAAGTTCGATTCAGGCAGCAGTCTATATAATAAAGGTGAAGGCTAGATAGAGATTGCAGGAGCTTAAATTGTAGGAGGACCCTGTCCTTTTGTCTTAGAAAATCTATGGCAAATTGGTATGTTTGCCTTAAAAGGCTTGTTGATGTGTTTGTAAGTCAGTTAAATAGCAAAGCAGTGAGGTTGGCCGTTAGAGCAGGGGACTTTCAACTGTCAGCTGCTCAAACTCAAAAGGTCGCATGGTTAAAGGTAGCGCTGATCACAGGATGCTGTTCATCAGCTTTCCCTTGTGTACGGAGGGAGGAGCTCGCTTTGTCAATGATACTGAACTCCTGTGAATGGAGGTCCAAGGGTATGGAAACGTGCCAGCACAAAACTTGATGCCCTCAGTTCGAGATCTGTGAAAACAGCACAGGCTGAAGCCAAATTGTCACAGGCTGTGCATTTTGACAGGAGATCAGAGTTTGTTAGTGAACAGAAGCTAATCCTCAATAGAAGGAGCAGACTGGTGAGGTAAAGATATATTTGCTTATTTCTTTGCCTCATGGTCAGACAGTAAGAACAACTCAAAAAAACAAGAAAAACTGGTACTTTGCATGGATAGCTGATCAAGTGCAGTTTCCCAAGCTGTACATTCCTTCAATCTGGCATCACAGGAGCAGGACATCCCTGTTTTATCCACAGACACCTGGCATCAGCCAGCTTTCTAGCTTATTGATGCTCTTACTTTGTCAACACCATTTTGTGCCCCACATGTGTATATCTCAACACTTCTTCAACTTCGTTTCTCAGTCCTTTTGGCTCTTCTCCCCCCCCCTCCCCCCCCCTTCAGAGACATTTACCCAACTTCACAACAAAAACTTGATATTCAGAAGTAAGGTGCCCCAGCTGTCTTATTCTCATGGAAATAGAATTGTCTAAGCAGTTGATAACAATTTCTACTTATTTTTCAAAACATAGACATTTCTAACAATTTCCATTTGAGCTCTGGAACAAAGGAGGAAGGGCATACAATTTGTTCATGCTAAGAGCCTGGAGAAAGCTGACCGGCAGAGCTCTGCCATGCTTTGGGTGCCCGGACTCACAGTGGATACAAGCCTGCGGAGCACTGACACACGGGTGGGTGGAGGGGAAAAGGAGCTGGATCCAGAGCAGCAGAGAGACGGCGCTCTGAATCCAGCAGCAGGAACAGGATGCAGCCTGACCTGAATATACTTGAGATAAAAGCTGCCTGCTGCAAATTTATATGTGAGCTGGAGCCAGATGGAAATGGGGAGTTTGGTAAAGGGGGTCAGAGGATGAGGGTGGGAGGAGAAGGGAGATATGGGCTAGGCAAGAAGCCTGGAGCAAGTGTGTGTATGAGGAAAGCTCCCCAGATTGCTTTTACTTTTAAGAACACTGAAGTAATTGTAGCATCATTGAAATGCAGTATAATTTTTAGTAGTAAGAGGGGTCCTAAGCCTGTTGCCCTCACTCAGAGCTGCGGGGAAGCTCAAAGGCTGGCAGACTGGGGACTCGGAGACAAATGCAGGGGAACGTGTGTACACAAGACTTTGTACATGTCTCCTCTATATTATGATTTGATTTATGTTTAATTTGGCTTTTAATCTGACTGGATACATTATTATGACAAATATGTAAACAGTAAATTTCTTAAAAAGAATCTAACAGCCATTGATGAGTCTTAAGGAAGGACTGGAAACAGCCAGCTTGGAAGTTACAGAAATGGATTTGGTGTGTATGTGCCATGCACAGCATTGAAAAGCCACAAACCCAGTGCAGGAAGAGCTGTGTAAGCAGCACCCTTGGTAAAGTAATCACACTGGGAATAGAGGATAGTGTCTGAACCATGTGGTGAACACCTTACTAGCTAATGCCTGGTGGGGGAAACAAGAAAGAGGACAGATCCAGGTCTGAACACAAACTGTTTTTCTGTCAAGCTCATCATGTCCCACTCTCCCTCCCTGTCCCCCACTCCCTCTCTGACCCCCTTAGAATAAAGTGGAAATGCAATGCAACTCTAACATTTCCCATTTTTTTTATTTTCCTGTATGAGGACAGAGTGCAGCCTATTACCCTTATTCCAGCAAAAAAAGTCCTTCATAAATTTAATGCACTGATTTCAGCAGAAAGGATTCAGCATACTGCAAGCAGTACCCAGGTACCAGATGCAATGCAACCTTAGCTGTCAGCCAGGCATCCCCTCGTTCCTGGAGGGGACACTATTACAAAGTCAAAGTAACAGTCTTAAGCAATTAAGACATGCTCTATGCATTAATTGAGAGAAGTCTGTGGGCTCCTGCAAGCTTGCAGGCACTTGTCAGAGAGCTGCTGAATAAGCTTCTTTTTCAAGGTAAAGAAAGCACCTGAGAGTATATGCCATTGTAAAATGCCATTTGCTTCAGCTGAAATAAAGCTACAATGTCACTTAAAAATACTGCCTTCTCATTCTGGCACAGGAACTCGGCAGGGCCATGTGTGCCTTGTGAAATAGCCGTGTCGGTTCCTTTGCTGCGTGTGGACATGCCCGTGTCTGTGCAGGGTGCTGTGGGACAGTGCCTTCCCATGGCAGGGTGTCCTGGTTTGAGCAACACAGGACTAATTTCTCTTCTAATACTTGGGAAAACTGCACTTTTAGAAGACTCCAGTGTCTGAGTTTGTGAAAATATTTACTTTACAGCCAGCTATGTTGTGTGGGTCTCAAGGTCTCAGTGTTTTCGAGCTTGCCAGGTGCAGGGATGAGGAGGAGCGAGAGCCTGGCACTTGACCCACGCTGGCCAACAGGATTATTTCATACCATCAACGTCACATTCACTATAAATTAGAAAGTTTGCTGCGAAGTTCTCTCTCTCCCTCGATGGCTGCCATCCTGAGAACTTCATGCCCTGGTGCCGGACCCCTGAGGCCTTCCCTTCCTCCTGAAGCCGTAGTGCTCGCAGTGTCCGACATTTACTGTCCACTGCTGGGAGTGCACAGCTTCCTACTGATAGAATTGGCTCAGTATAATCTTTGCATATTCTGTATTGGTGTCGGGACCAATATCGGTTCTTTAGTGCTGTTAATGTTAATTATCTAATCTTATTCTATTAAATCTGTTTATACTTCAGCTCCTGGGTTTCCTTGTTTTTTCCCGATTCCCCTTTCCCAGGTCGGGAGGGGTCATTGGGTGATAGAATGATTGTCTAAATGACAACAAATTGTTATGGGACTCTCAAACCGTAACACAGGGCTACCCTCTTAAAAAAGAGCAAAAAATGTCTGTCATCAATTTCCTGTTTAGAAATATATCCAAGAGCTGAAATGTAATGATCAAACAACAAATAATTTATAAAAAATTATCTAGAAAGGAAAGCAGGTCAGCCATCTACGTCATGCAAACTTGACTACAGGCCACACGGCACAGAGCAGCACTGAGCCGGGGTACTTGAGCTGGCTCAGGCATTGTAAGCAAGGTTAGCAGAGCCTCCCAGCTCTGCTAACGATGCTAGTGACTTCCTTATCAAAGCATCCTACCCAGTGCCATCCTGATGTCCACTGTGCGAGCCACCCCAGTTTCTTCCGCCACCTCTGCATCCCTGGTGGGACAATGGTGATTTTCAGGTTTCCTTCAAGATGGGACTTAGTCTCAGGAGAGGCACAGAATGACAGTGATGTGGTAACCATGATGGGAAGGTGACATCAGACAGGTACCCAGCCGTGTCCATATAGCTCAGCCACAGCTGCTGAGCTGCTTCCCTGCCCTTTCTTTCTGCTTTCCCCTCCATACATTCCTCGTGGTTGAAGTTTCCACTGCTGACATCCCCTTACCACCTCTCCCCACAGAAGGGACAGCCCTGCAGCCAGTACACCTTTCAGCAGTCTTCTGGGAACATGGCCAGTTCTTTATCCTGCACTGCTGCTCCAAGATTTGCTATGGCTTATAAAGCTTTTGAATATTTTTCTTCTTTTTTATTTCATTGGGGAACAGAAAAGGACAGCGCTCAACTGTTGTTACTAAGTTGTAAAAAATAAATAATATTTGGGTTTGCCTAAGAGAAACGAAAATGGTTTGGTATCTTTTTTTCTATTGTTTAAATTAGAGGGAAACCCAAGATGTCACCTATGAAAAATGGAAAAAGACTCTCTAATTCCTGGTCTAATTAATGCATAAATAGTAGACCATTCCCATCTTCATTTGTCATGTTATCGACTGTCTTGCATGGAATCCCATGAGAATGTAGAAGCAAGAAACCACCTAGAGGTTGCCATCAGCCAAAGGATACTGGGAATTACGCTAATTTTATGTTGAGTATTTAGGGAGTGAAGAAAGGACATATTTTCAAGGTGCTAAACTGAAATCACCTCAAATTGGGCTGAGAGTGATACAACAGCTTGATGAATTACACTCGTAATTGCAATAGTGATTTTCCCTGAAGATGCCTCACAGTATCAGTATTTCTGAGGTGCCTCATTAACTACAACTCAGGAAATCCTTTTCAAATTGTTCTAAAAGAAAAAGGTTTGGTGAGAGGGTGTGTCATTCTAGCTTGAATATTTTAAACAATTCAATTTTTCTGACACTCCATGGTAAATATGTTTCTCTCCCTGGGCGTTTTTTAAGAACTGTATGTGGTATGGTGAAGCCTTTACAGAGTTTGGATTCTGTAACTGGGAAGAAGGGTCAGAAGAAAATTTTGTTGATCAACAAGCATTTTCATGTAACAATGAGGCAGCTGAAAACCTCTCCAAAAAAAAAAAAAGCAAGGAGGACTTGTAAAATTCTGAACACTCACTGAAGAAAGCAAAAAATAGGAAGGAGTAACATAACCAGTGACAGTATATGTTTTCTTGCTATCAGACTGAATAAAACAAAAATATTACCTTTTGGTGGGAAGCTGAGTGTAACCTTACTCAACTGCTTCATTTGCAAGCAGAGTACAACCCTGATATTTCAGTAGCTGAAAATACTGAGATAGATTTGTAAGTTCATGTAGTCATAAAGGAGAGGTTTCTGGAAAGTGGTGTACATTTACGGGAGAGGAAACAGGCTTTGCTAAAAAGAAAGTTGTAAAGATGTGAGTTTATTCCTGTTGCATTTAAATGAGGTGTTTATGAACTAGCCACTGTATTGCAGATTAAATTGAGTTTTATTATGGCACCTAAATCTAAGGATCAGTAACTGTCACGGTCAATGGCATAACACTGCTACTAACATGTCAGATTTAAGATCAGAATAAACAACCAAATTGCAACACAAGGAGACACTACTGATATAGGCTGTGCTGTAGAAAAACACTGAATCTAATTGAGGAAGCTATTTAAAAACAATGCTATCCCTAGTACTGTACTGTACTATACTATGCTATACTATACTATCCCTAGTACTATACAATCTTATATTCTTGAAACTGCTAATGTTTTCGTAAACCATATTTTAAGACAAAAAAAAAAAAAAAGGACATGACAGAACCATTTCAAAGCCTCCATAAAATAACCCACCAGCAAAGAGGGTTTCCACCACAGAATCAGGAACATCTTTCACCATGCATGCCTTTTCCGATGAATCTAGATCATTCCTGGGTCTTGATGAAAAATTTTAGCTGTTATGGTAGATGTCCCCATTGAAGACTTGTGAGGGTCCAGACAGTTTCCGTCTTTTCCTCCAAAAATCATTCTATTAATTTCTGATCCAGAAAACAATCTGAATTATTAAATTAAAACAATTTATTTCATTTTTTTCGATATATGAAGGCCTACTTGTTAGACTAGACCTCCTGTATTTTACTGGCTAGTAAACAACTCCTTCCTTCAGCAATGGGTAAGATCCTGCCTTCCTCCCTTTGGTGACTGACTGCCATGTTTCAGCTGGAAACTGTCAGTCTGAAACTTGTCTGAAATAAGTTTCACCATACATGAAATGGCGCATGAAAAACATAGGCGGTGCAAATCAAATACAGTGGATGCTTTTAGGTCGTTATTGGTGACTGACATGCAGCAAGGAGCAATGATGGGTTTGGGGTGACTGATTCCCAGTGTCTTCCTCCTAAGCACACCTTCATACCATGCAAATAAGCAAGGACAACCAGTCCCATGCTGGGTGGTATCACAGCTATATTGCTATGACAAGTTTTAAGTGAGGTCATTGATGCAACTACAATGCCTGTTGTTATCTACAGCACAGACATAGCCAAAGCCATTGGAAAGGGAACGAATGTTCTACTGAATGAGCTCCTTCTCCATGGCAACTAATAGTATTTTAACTGTTCCCTGAAATACAGAGATGGAGAACACATTACTGTACCTGTCAGAAAGGGCTTATGTAAAGAGTGGGTATCTATAGCTTTAAAATTTGCTAGGCAGAAACACTTAAAAATAAGACATTGGTTAGGTTTTGGTTGTGTAATTTAAATAATGAGAGCATTTCCTTTAAAAGAAATGCAAAGTAACCTACAGCCAAAGGTCTGGCTTAACAGGAAAATGTTAAATTATCTGTCCATAATTTATTTCCTCCCTCTTTTTTTTGTGATAGTGGGAATTGAACAAATTATTCACCATTAATAATTTAGCCTATGAATTTATAGTTCTATATAAAGTACCTACAAAAATATTATCTTCTCTTCACATTTATTCATTACTTAATATTGTTTGAGGAACATGTTTGCTTTTAATATATCTTGATTACGCATATGCAAAAAAGCAGGAAATTATCTTGTGCCAAAACCAGCAGTGCAATATAGACTTACTTTACATTCTATATAAGGTCTACTTAAGGCTGTGGATTAAGCCAGGGTTTAGTAGTGCAAAGATTTTGTGTTGAGCCTTTGAACTGAGATAAATTTAATCCTACAAAGCTGTACAGCTTAAAACCTATCTGCATAGACAGGTCCAGACTTCTTTGAGAGAATGAAAGCTGTCCTGGCCCACGGCACCTCTGAGCCCCAATGTGCAAAGGTGCATTGGTGCAGCGCTTTTCTAGGGGCAATGGTTCTACTCTCCTTTTGGGGTTCATTATTTCAGGCACAGTAGCACATACCATGAAATTCCTGTCTAGTTAATACCCTAGAAACTCTCACATCCCTCGTGTTTCCTAGGTCCTCCAGCAATCTGAGCAAACTTTCTCTGGGATCTGTGAAACCTTTGGTGCTTTTGGCATAAAAGACCATTGCAGATTGGTAGAGGACACGAGCAACCTTAAATTATTACTGACAGGAGTGAAAACTAGGACAATCGTTGAGGGAGAAGGTTGACTTGATCCCAGTGATCCTCCAAAACAAGGGACACAAGCCACTTCTCTTTGTCTGCCTGATGGTCTCTCTGAGTTGGACCACAGACTCAGAGGCACGTAATATCTTGGAGAGATTGTCATTCATCTGACCAAAAATGAGTTTTAATTTCAACATTTTTGTCAGGCTATGACTTATTTTGTTCTGATTTTTTCCCCCACTGTCTTCACTGTGAAAGAAGTGTGAGATAAAAGCTGAAGTTTTTTTCAATTGTCAAACAACGAGTGAGTTTTATATTAGCCATAATTTGTTTACCTGTCCTTACAAGGAATGGCATGTATATAATCTACACCCTCAACTAAAATAATCTGGCCACAATGAATATTTATACAGCTGTTTCTGATCAAAATATGAGTGCATATTCATATTATTTTTGATTGTTTTCAATCTGGAGTCATGGGCAGACGTTGCCCTTGTTAGGTAAAATAATATAAAATCTAAATACTTGTGTGCTGGCCTAGTAAAGAAAGTTTTTTCAATTCTGCCTTTTTAATATTTTAGGGGAGATCTATTCTGATTTTCAGTTTTTCCTTCAAGTATATTTGGAGGAAAATTATAACATGCTCTCACTTTCCACTTCAGGTATACCTTTGGCTTTCAATTTTTAGATTGTGCATCACTTTGTTTTATGATTTACAAGCCTTGGAGGTGCTTTTAGCTCTCTGATTTTGCTATCTATTCCATTATAATTTTATAGACCCAACAGCAATTTTTATTGATGCCCTTGGTGACCTTGTAATGTTAAGTTCTGCTCTTTGACCCTTTAAAGCAGCTGCATTAGAAATAAATTAGTACTAGATATTACACAGTACAGGTGAAATTGTTCCTCTCTGCCTGTGGTAGGGAAAAGTTGTATAACTAAGATATGCCACCTTAATAAAATACAGAAGCTAGGAAAAGGTCACTCTAATTACTGAAATTTAAGTTTTCATTTTATTCCATTACATTTAAATAGTGTTATCACATGGGTTTGAATGTCAGATAAGACTTGTGCAAATACTCTGTTCAAAATGGTACTAACTAAATTAAATGTCTTTACAGTCTTGGAGCCAATAGATACAAACTTTGGAAAGAACTGTAAAGCAATGGGATTATTTTTTTTTTCACGGGATTCTGTAGAGCAATTTATATGAAACAATTTTCTGAGACATCTTAAAACATAAAGGAAAAGAACTTTGTAATTTAGGAACTAGGAGACTCTTGCATCCTGTTACAGGCTGGTATGCATGCTAGAAGAGCACGAAATAAAAAAAAGGTAGTTGACCTTCTCAAGCTGTTGAATGCCCACAAAAGGCTTGAAGACTAATAATCAGCGAAGTCTTTTTACAGAGAATAGTGCAATAAGCAAGTGAAAGGGCAGCCACCAGCTACAAAGTACAGGATAGGGGCTGAGAGATGAAGAATGACCTGAAGGGTTGGAGTGAAAAGTTAGTGGGAGGAGATATGGACAGGTAGACTGATCTGAGGTCAGAGAGGTAGGCAATATTAATTCCCAGAGAAGTTTCAACCAGGTTGATGCTATTATACAGGAGGATGAGAAGGAAAATTGTCCAGATGTTATATTTTTGTATGAAAATTCATGTGTGACTTACACAGGAGAAAGCACATCTTTAATATTCAACTGCTACTGTAGCAGGAAGGGTCCTAATATGACAATATACATATGCATTCTCCCTGAAATTACAGTACTGAACGGTAACACTGGTGCTGAGAAATGAAATAGCAGGTAGGTACTTTGAAGTAAGTTACTGGATGAATTTATTGCATGCTTTCTGTCTTCTGCTCATTATCAGTAAGAGTAGGCTGAGCTACCCTCCACTCAGATTATCTGTCTACACTGCAAAATGAAGGAGAGCCACAGAGCAAATTCAAGCTGCAGAGCCCTGACTGCCACACTGGTAATATATATAATGAGGTGATTACCTCATTATGATCATGAGGTAATAGTAGATACATGTCAAAGATGTGCAGTAGAAGAATACTTTTAGATTATTCATAATCTATTTACAGCTCTGCATTATCTTCTAGGATCCAATTTAAGAGCTGAACAAGTACCTTCAAGTATCAGAGACCTAATTCTAAACCGGTATTTGGTTTGATGATTTCTTTGATTAACATTCACTTCATATCATATTATGTCAGTGTCAAGCAGTATACCAAAACTGAGCACCAGTGATGACAGTGCCCAGATCCTTTACAGATTTTTTTATCAAGGCTAGGAAACACTCCTTTTCAATGATGGTAAATGTTCTCAAAGAGATGAATGGGTTTAGACTTCCTTTGGCATAAAAAAACCCCTCTAAGTGATAAACATCTCCAGTTGTGTTGAAACATGGACACTGAAGTTGGTTTTGAAAGTCTCTAATGTTTTTGGTAGGATGAATTAAATGTTAGGTAATTTCTGTATTTCAGCTAGAAGTGTTGAAGCATTAAACTCCCAGGCTTGTTCCATGGAAAAGAAAGTGTCTTATTTAGTAGTAAAGAATGATTACAGCTTGGAAAAATTGCCGTTGTCCCTGGTGGTCGTTCAAAGGATCAAAAACATTTTTACCTCCTATTATTGAGTACGTATTTGTGGAGAGATGCCATGCAAGAAAAAAAGCAGTTCCCATTTCTATACCTTACCTAAGCCATGCAAACAATGTCATTTATCTCCTACTTTTTGTGAAGATTTTCTATGTTCTCCCCTTTGCGTGCTTGAACCTAATTACTTGGTTAGATGTAAACCGGTCTTACCTCCCACCAGTCCAAGGCAGTGAATGTCACAATGAATCCAGAGAAATGTCTCCTGACCAGTTTTTATTTTCACCACACACACCAGTAAAGAAACAGAGAAATTCCAGCCAGGGAACAATAAAAAATCCTTTCATTGACACCAGGGAAATAACATATCTAGAAATGGACCTTCTACCTCTTTTTCTTTAAGAAACCCCCTTTTGAGAAAAGACCCTAGGCCCCTGGGTTTGATTTCCAGGATCTCTCTTTAGTTGTAGAGTGACGGCAGCTGCTTTTGTAAGAAGGAAGGCAGACCTGAAAGGTATTTCCCTTTTTGCTGCTCTTACTGGAAGCACCGGAGGAGCACTAGGGTAAGGCAGAGACATAAATGGAACCTGCAGAGATGAGCTGCAGGGACAGCTGTCACTTCTGAAACTGATAATCTGTATGTGTTATAGGTGACTTAAGTTATTTATTTCCAAGTAGATACACAAGTATTTTTGAAATTATATCATTTGTTTTGGAGTGGTTGGTAGAGATGGAAAATAGACAAGGAGCGCATTTCCCTTACATCCCTGCCACTTTCTCAAGAGCAACTCTTGTCTGATCTTGGTGTTTCTGGGCTCAATCAAACAGCCTATTAAGAAACTCTCAAATTATTTCTGCTCACCAGAATGATACTTTTACAAAATCACAAAATCATATTTAATTATGTGTAGCTAATTCTTTATAAATGCATATTAAAACACAAAGAAATACTCCATTTCAGTAATAAAGTACAGACTATGACATCAGTTCCCTGTATAGTAAGTTCCCATAACAGAAATTGGTGTAGGTCTCGAAAAAGGATGTGAAGACAAACCTGAACATTGCATCCAAAACCACTACACTTACAGGGAAAATCAAACCTCTGATCTATTCTGTCCCTGTAATGAGTCTCAAGTTGCAGCCTAAATGAAAATGTAGATTCAGATCTGAAATGTGACACATAACACTTCCTGTCACATTGTCTACTTTTTGTTTTTTCTCTTCATAGCTGGTCATCCAGATAGCCAGCTTTTCCCTCTTACCTTGTCTGTGTCAGCCATCAAAGCCTAACTATGTTTAAATAACAAATTAAAGAACTTCCTTGAAACATTAACAATTCCCTTCTTTTTCATAAAATCCTGCATTTGTCTAGTGCTATTATTTTTATTACCATACATTAACATTAAGCAGGATTTTTCATTCGTTGTCTCCTTCAGCTTTATTTACAACTCAAATCATAATCCCTTTTACCTTATAAGAATTATATACTGAATGCCGTTACCTTCAGCTTCCCAGAAGGCTAAAAATATTTTATATTAGTGTTTTTCAAGCCAGTGAACAACTGCATTTTCTGGAAATTATTTCAAGAAAGCACAATACACCTCAACTTAAAGAAGAAGACATGCTCCCTGATTGCAACTGCAATTCAATCATTTCTTTTTGTTCCTGATTTGACCCTCCTGCTTTACGGAAAATATTATGAGCAGTTACAAGGCGCGGAGCCATTTCGTCACCATTTTATTAATCAGCCATATTGTTGTAACACCTAGAGCAGAGAGTGGTGTTGAATTGTGGTAGGTGTTGTACAAGTGATCATTTCTGACTGGCAGCAGACGAGCTATCACAGCAAGCACAGCTGTAGCAGAAACGTCTGCTCCTATGCAAATAGCCCTAATAAAAATGGAAATAAGACAGGCGGAAGATCAGTTTCTTCATAAGATTGTTCCAGAGTGCTCTTCAAAAAGCCATCTGTCTTTAGAAAGAGGGCCGTGCGTTCATTTTGATGACAAATAAGAATTGGATAGTATGGGAACAACAGAAACTGAATGCAACCGATGACAGACTAGCAGGGAAATAGGCTACACTCGTATTGCTCATTTAGAGCATGTAATTGCAAGTGGGTACAAATTGTAACTTGATATATGTGTCCAGATCTTCTGTTGGTGTTAATCCCTCTGGTCCACTGACATATGCCTAGTCAGTATGATGTGACAATTAGATGCTTTAAAGATACTGGATTCTGCGTCTACTTTGCCCTTCACACTGCTGCGCTCATGTAACTGTGTTAACTGTGCTCTTCCCTCATTCAGTGTTACTCTTGAGAGTTGCACAGTAAAGCTGATCAACAGACATGGTCAGTCACACAACAATTTTACATCAGAAAATCTGTGTCTTTGCAGATAATTTCAATATTTCTTTGGCAGAAAGAGCAGAAGGTTTTTTTGGTTGTTTTTTTTTTTTTTTTTATGTTCCTTTACTACTGATTTGCTCTTTCACTTAAGAAAATACCATATTTTGCAAAGACAACAACAGAAGCAGAGAAGAGGAAGCAAAAGAATCATATTCCCAACCATGATAATATAATCCTATGCTATATCCATGTTAAAATATGAAGTAATCAATCCCAGGGATAATGGGACGTACAATATGTAACAAATGCATGATGCAGTTTGTAAGAATGGATGACAAATAGCATCTTCAGAAACAGGGAAGTGGTTGTCCGAGGCTTAAAATCACCAAGCAGCACAGGATACCAGAAATGTAACCTATCCACAAATTACTCCTTCAGGGTATCCCAAGACCTTTGCCTGTTGCCAAACTTTAAACTAGCAGATTTGTCGAAGGTGGGCATCAGTGACAGATGTGATTGCTTTATGTTTCCTCATGACAATCTTCAACTGTACTGTATGTATTTATTGGAGAGATATCATCAAGACTATGCTTACTCTTTGAAATTCTAGATTTGGAACTTGTTTTTAATTGCTCTGGTCAGTTTACCCTACTTATAAAGTGTGAGAGGAGTATAAATTGAAAGTTCCCAGATATTTCAAACTTTTCTTACTCTTTCATTTTAAACCAAAAAATCAGTTTGTATTCACTGACCTCTGCTAACTTTTTTCTTCTTATATGTCATTATTCTGAAAAAGTCCAGTGAGTTCTATGATCAAGCTCTTGATATTAATAGGCAGAATACAGATATTGTTCTATTACCAAGCTTCATTTTTCATTTGGTAGGATCCAACTGAGAGAGTCAGAGGATACTTAAAACTCTATTTTCAGCCAGATACATGACTTCTTGCAAATGAGGTAAAACTGAGGTGTTGTGGGTTTAGATCTGCAGGAACAGAAGTGGGTCGATAACTCATTTTATCTGGACCTCTAAGATGGTTATGCCTTTCAGTCACTGCCAATATTGAAACAAGTATCCTAGACATGAATGGTTGTATCATGGACCATCTGAGCTGCTCAGTTCTTTCAGCCCCTTTGCTCTCCAAGAATGCCTAAAGAGAATTTCAGCATGCGAGTACTTAAACTCGGCAAAAAACCAGGGCACTTGGGCATGGGGTTATGTGGGAGGCAGCTGGGTGGACTTTGATTTTGTAGTGCTATGACTGTGTTCAAAAATTCAGCTCAGAAAGAACCAAACTAAACCTTCCATGTCATGGTTTCACCTATGTGAACCTGACTATGTTGCTAGTACACCGCCCAGCTCAGCAATTCAAAGGAATAAGAAGTGGTTCCCTTGCAGAGGCCTGTCTGCACTATGGATATTTCAGACGAGCATAGCGTAAACTATTTCTTGCTTTCTCTTTCATTTTGTGTTTCTTCCATTTTTTCTTTTCACACCACAGTGTACAGTGCATTGTTTTGCTTTGTGTTTTAGGAATTGTCCTTTTCTTTCCCTTCATTCTCTTTATTTCTCTCTTACTCTGCAGTACTTTCTCTGTTGTATGCCTATCTCCATATTCTCTCTCACACACCTTGCTGAGCCTCATCCGAAGCATTGCCTGATTAGAATGGCCGGGAAAGCGCCAGTTTTAGCCGGATCCAAACAACTATTCAAAAAAGGTAAGCTTATTTAGAAGACTGAGATGTGGATACAGTACTGCCATACTGTGGTAGTTTCTTAGACAAATGAAGTGATACAGAGAGCTGCCGTCCCAAAGGAAACAGAACCTTGCTGGCAATGAATCCATTATGGGAGATGGACACTGCAACACTCCTCAGTGAATTGTAGCTGATATTTTTGCTCACAGTTACATGGCAGGAAAGACTCAAGCCCCATTCCCTGCCTGCAGAGTTATTCCAGCTGCTGAATGCTCCACCTGACGTCCTTCGTCTCCTCACCTTATGTATACAGAGGCCGGCAGCCTGGCTGAGGCGGACAGTCAGCTCGAGTCCAACTGCCCTAATACAGCGTGGTGAGGTGGGAATGCACCTGGTTTCCAGAGGCTTGCCAAAATCGAGCCACGTTGTCTTTTGTATTATCTACAGAACTGACTTGGAGGGTACCAGACAACAGTTCATGCCTCTCTTGCTTACCAACCATTTTAAAGGCTTTTTGTTTCCTATTTCACAAAAGTTCAACACGTTAAATTTTAAAAATGAAACAAATGGAAAAGTGTATCTTCAGAAAGTCACATTAGCTATGTGGTCAACTGCTTTTCCATTTCAAAAATCAGTGCACGGGGTTCACTGATTACTGCCTTACACCACTAAACAAAGAAAATTTTACAATTTTCTGGATTAAATGCTTCACTGCAGTTCAAGCAATCACATCCCTGTACAAAGCACTTGAAATGATATCAATACCCTCTTATCTCTGAAAAGGGGAAAAAGCCCTCCTCAAAAGCTGTAAATGACGTGGGAATAATTGATTCCTCAAGTGAGTAACCCTCGAATTTCATGTAAGATGCCAGTAGTGGAAAAATTAAGCAATGGAAAGTAGGATGGCCCAAAAGTGAGGCCTAGACAGTTTAAGATGCATCTGTATTGCCTTTTGCGTTCAGCTGGGGAGCTGGCCGGGAAGCAGCTGCACTGAGAAATAACGATGAGGTCCATAAAAGGGATGGAAAATGTATAGATGAGTGTTGCTGTAGGTGTTACAGACTTCCAAAGGACCTTGACAGTGGGCCTCACTGTCAGAGAGTGGCAGTTTTGCCATACTGATGAAGGATAGTTATGCCACAAGAGGATGCACTGGGATAAGAAGCCTGACTGCATGGATAAAGGCATTATATAAAACATACGATAACTTCATAGTGGAAGATATGATTTAAAATAACTTCAATATCTCCTCATAGAAGCAGAGGTCTCAATGATTTCCTTGTATTCCCGCCACCTAACACCTAGACGGTAATGAAACTGCAAAAATATGTGTCTCTTTACCCGTATCTGTTTTTTTCCATGCATTGGGCAATCACTTATTTGTGTGCACATCAGCCTATGTGACAAGGTGAACGTAACCCTTCCGTTAGGTATAACTCCAATATCACCAACTTCTAGTCAAGAAAGACATGTCCAGCAAGTGTCCTGCTGCACGACACATATAATTACCCCATGTGTTTACAGTTTTCAGTATTCTCTGAAACCACCTAACAGAATAAGCAGGTATACAATGAAATCTTACCTATAACTTTTCCTAGGAATAGTGCCTTTGGGGAATTGAACTGAGTGTCAGACGCTGTTGGCAGGCTGTAACTTGTTGGAGGATAGTGATCAAGCTGGGGGAAGAGAAAAGAAATGATGAGCATTTTGAACTGATCTGCCTTCTTACAGTGCTACTGAATCAGGTCTACTTTATAGAGTATATGCCACCACTTACGACTCTGTGTGATGTGCTCTCCTTCAATTTTGATAAAGGAAAGGTAACAGTTAATACCCATTCTTCCATATTTGCTATTTCCAAGGTTCCCAAGGTCTGAAACATACCTATATCAGACATTTGTATGTTCTGGTTGCTACAGAATCATTTCAGCTTTTGCTTGTGTGCTTCAATATAATTGCTAAAAATAACAACAGCATCAACATTAACAATAAAACAGCTTATTATTTTAATACAAGATTTCCATTTGGGACCTATGTTACTGCTAAAGCTAGATTTACATGCTTTGCCCACAGGAGACTAGCTGAGAATTTGAGACTAATGTAGGTGTTGGCCATTCTCCTTTTGTCTCAGAAAAGTCATACATTAATAAGACATACATTTTTGTACTTCACCTTTATTATTTTCTTGTTGAAAATGTTGTTCAACTTAATTGTGGTGACATTTAGTGAAACCTAAGAGACGAATTAATGAGTAACCAACTTAGCTAAATAGTGTAATCTATAGGAAACTCATATTGTCCCTGATATGGCACAAGAATCACATTATATTAGCATATATTTTCTGTATTTTTTAAAAGAAAAATGTGAAGAGAGAGGAAGAAAACAAATTGCCTATGCTTAGCAATAGCACTATTAAGATAGTTCAATACAACTCAGTAGAGTTTTGATGTTCAAATTTCATAAATGTAATTGAGGTGATTTTTTATCTTTGCTGTTGTTATTTATTTTCTTGGCTTTACGTGTTTATTATGCAGGCTTTAAGAGGGCAGAACAACAGTTATTTGTTTTATTCTGGCCTTACCTTGGCACGATACAAGGTAGAAACTCATATATGTGATTTAAGACTTTGCAGGGTATAATAGATTGCAAAAGTAATTCTGGAGAAACCGCAATACTAAAGGGCATACCATTTTTTCACATATCTTTTTTGCCATATTTCTAATTTCAAAATATTATTATCTTGGATTAGTTTGCTTTAATGATACTGCGGTTGTTAAAAGGAAATGAATGGCAGATAGCATAGAACTGACTGGCTGAATCCCATTATACCCTGGAATTCTGTGAGCTCATTACTTAGAAAGCCTACTAATGTCATACTCGTGAAACTATGAAGGCAACTGTCTCAAAAAACTATAACTGGAAAATAGGGCTCCAGTCTTTCTTATACTGCCCCATAAAACCCCAAGAGAAGTGTATATACATAATAGACGGAGAGGGAAAAAGTTCCCTGCAGATGCCAAAAGAGGTCTAGCAAATACTCATGTTCAGAAATTATTTTTAATTGACTATAACCAGTTTGCACACTGATTATTTAAAATTTGGCCATCAATGTTTATCAGCATGACTACTGGCCAGCTCCCAATTTTAGACTGTAGATTTTTGAGCTAAATATTTGGAAATACATAGTGCCCTCTTCTTACTCAGAAAGTAAGAAGCTTCAGTTTGTTCACAGTATCTTGAACAGCTTTTCTCAGATTTTTAATACCAGAAATACATATTTTTCTAAAGATAGATTTATATAATTTAAAATAAAAAAGAGTTATTTTTGAAAGGGTGTAGTCAAGAAAATACTGAATAAAAATACAAACCAGTTCTCAACCTTAACCACAGGAGGTCCTACTGAGTACAAAGTCCAGTTAAATGCTTGCTATTGGTTTCCCTGGTGGAAGGGAAATCACCGTTCCACAATCCAACATCACAAGTGTCAGACTCTTTGTCAATAGGAGCTGCAGGTGTATCAGGTGAATAAAACATTCCCTCTTATTTCAGAAGACAAATAGGAATGGCTCAGATCAGATCTGAGGGCTGTCATGGTATTTGCCAGTATGGTTATTAAACTAAAGGTATAGACTTCAGAGAGGCATATCAGGAAAAGATTGGTGAAAAGACTGATCCACAAACCCCTGATCCTCCAGCCTCTCATAGGCCAAGACTTTAACCTCATGTAACTTCTTTGCCTGCAGTGGAATTATTTCTGATACATTCTGATTGCAAAGGATTCATCTTCTAGGTTCTCCTTTTATATGTATGACTTAAAATATGCTGAAGTAACTCTGATATAATAATGCAGTGTACTACCACATACAGTGGTATTTGTCAACATCATCAACATTTAAGTTCTTCCCTTTCCAAAATGAATCTGGAGCAATTTTTAAATATTCCTTTTTATTGTGACTTGGAATCTGAGCAGTGGGGTTGATCAGATCATCACTAACCTGATAAGCTACTAATAAATCATAATAGTTCTTATCAATCTATCATTTCATTTATCAATGTATTGTGGGTATCCTAGAACTGTAGCTATGGTCCAGGTGTCCATTATCACAGTAAATATTAGGAACAAGTAATAAAAAAGTCATCCCTGCCTAATGTACAGGCTGCCTCTAACTGAGAATGCTAATTGTGTCTGCAGGACACACCTGAAAATGAAAAGTCAATTTACATGATGAAGCACTGTGAGAATTTACATGCACAAATACAGAATATGAAATCCTGCGAGCTGTGATGTGGTGAAATTCCCCTTGTCTTCAGTTAGTAATCAGAATGTGGAAAGGCTGGTCCATAATGGATTAAAAGGGAGTCAGTACATTAGCTATGTAAAGCTATAGTTTCTTTCTTTGCAATAGAGGTTTCCTGCAAGGCTGCCTCCTGCCCGCACAGTACAACAGCAGCTTTAAGGTTTTGGTTTTTATTTTTAAGTTGCTCTATAATTTGGGCCCAGAATATCTAATATATCACCCTATCACCCAAAGCTTAGGTTTTGTAGTTCAGGTAATTAAACATGCTATATTTGCTAAGAAGCTCTTCTGAGGCCATGGTGGAAAATCCTTCGGGAACCAAAGAGCATTGCAAACCTCACCCTGTTCTGCCAGCTACAATTCTCCAACTTTGCCTTTACTGGCAAAAACGCATAATGGCACTCACATTTAAAATAAGGAAAAATATACCATTATGCCATGACAATGATCCCAAAATACTGATACTGTATTTCACCAAATCCCTCAAACTGGTGTGTGATCATGTGTTGCCCATCTCTGGAAAGAGGGATGGTGCCAGTGCTGTGGCAGGGGAGCAAAGGCCAAAGAACTAGCAGTGCTCTTGCCCTCTCCCTCTCCCCGCTTTCTTTCTGATTCCTCCGGGAAATCCCTCCACAGGCACAGCAGGGAGGCAGAGGCAGACCCGTATGCATACCTGCACACTGGAGTCCTCCAGCGGGACTTCTGTGGCAAAGCTCAAAGAGAGGGGCTACAGCAGGGCATACAGGGCACGCCGGCAGTGAAACCGTGCAGCTTTCTGGCGCAGCCAAAAAGGAGTCAAAGATACGAGCAGGTGTGCCCCTTCTTCCCCCCACCTTGGAAGAGTTTAGTTAGCAGTGATCTTGGCCAGATTAAAAAATAAAATAAAATAAAATAAAACAAAATAAAATAAAATACTTCCAGTGACCTTGTTTCCCCTTGAGCATGGCAGAGCATACCGTCATGGTACAGAGGCAAAAGATCCCCCTGCGCATGGGAGCCAGGGATGGCAACAAGGAGACTCTAACGCTGCGTTCTATCACAACAGATACAGACAGTTTCCTGCTTAGAGGTATTAATTTTTAACTGACCTTTTGTACTGAATTGATCACTGAATCTACCTACCCAAATTTATTTTTCAGGTCTCGTTGCAGTCAAGGATGGGTTCAGTTATGAATCGTTTTTAGGGTCGAACGACTCTGTTTGAAGTTTTGGGTTGTTTTGATGCCTGGTTGACATAAATCTCCATTTAAAAACTGTTGATACTGATTTCCTGGCCTTGCCATCAGTAGGGGCAAGTATTGCTGATGAGCAATAGAGCCATCTCCCGCTCCACTGCTAGCTCTGGCATCTCTTGTCCCACGGGGAACACCTGCGCTGCTTTCCACCGCCAGCTTTCAGCTATGCCCTTCTCTAATCCTGGCACCTGAAATGAAGTGGGGCACCACCAGACAAAAGTGAAGCAATAGTGAGATTTCTGTCCGCTTGCTTTTATTGCCTGTCTTTGTTCTAAAATAGCATCATCTAATAAAAGAAAATTTTTTTTTAGGGGCACTTAACCCAGGATTTCTTTTTTAGGTCAGTGAGTTAAAGGACCAAGCAAAAGTCTTTCCTAAGTTGTACGTGACTGCCATCCAGTGGGTGCTCAAGTGTGAGCAGCTGGAACTGAGCAGCCTGCAGTCTTTGTATGAAATACTAGGCTATCAATTTAATATAAGGCACATAATAAAAAAGGAATTACTCACGTCAAATGATATTTGAAAAAAGATATTACATTATTTAATGAAAATTAAATAGAAGCTCTGCATACAAAGAGGTTGGTGTCATGAATTTGTATTAAATTACAGGTTTTAAATTATATTTAAGATTTTTCATTACAGTTACTTTTCTTTAAAAACTCATTAATTTCGTTTGAGCTTAATATAAACACATAGTGTGGCTTTGAGCACTACACAGATGAAAGTAGATGGAAGTTTTTGAGGAACTTGCAGTTTCAGTTCTCAAGTCACGTCACGCCAGGCAGACTGTCTTTATCTGAAGTTGCTGGGATTTAAGCAGAAGTTCAATAAAATGCTATTTCTTTTAAATTACTGTTCACTTAGATAATAAAAGCAATCTTGACAGGAGTCCTGAGATTAACAGACATATCAATATAAGGACAAATATAATGCCTACATCACCTTAGCAGACTCAGGGGAAAAAATACAAAAAGATATATATATAAGGTATATATACATACACACACATTATATTCACCCTGTGGATATATCTACAACTGTATCATTGTCAGTCCAGCCTCTGTATGTATACTGCCATAAAGCTAAGGTTTTTCTTTATGCTGAAGACATTTTATAAAAAAAAATTTAAAAGTGCTATGGAGTAATAATGCTGTAAGGCTTAATCTTACACCATCTGAAGTCAACACAGCTTTGCTATTGACTTCAGTAGTAGCAGGATAAAGAAGGGGATGTGTTATCATCATGAACAATGTAATATTTCTCTCCTGCATTATTATAATGATTTATCACTTGTATTAAAAAGCTTCTCAGTCAGGGACAAGAGCTTTTTGTGCTAAGTGCTATAATATTGCATGACAAAAAGAAGGTTCCAGCTCAAAAGTGCCTACAAATTTTGAATAGACTGACTAGGCACGAGAGCCTAAGAAAATAACAAGGTGGTGCACAGTTGTTTAGATGGAGCTTCTCCCAAGCATTTAGGAGAAAGCAGGAAGGTGACTATGAAAATAAAATCGGAGATATTTTCCTTTCAGGGATGACTGAAATCTGACCTGTTAATGGTGAAACAGAGATGAGTATTCAGGTGCTGAAAGGTTAGGAAAAAAACTTAAAATCAACGTTTTTAATATTGTGATATTTGAAAATATTTTTTCTTTTTAGTACAACAGAAAAGGACCAGATTGAGGTGTCAGTTGTGTAATTCTTTAGGCTCATCAAAGCCACTATTACTGCAATTCAGCTCCTTCCTTAGTGTGGCAGTAGTGCTTCACTGATCTTTTTCTGCCAGGTTAGGTCCTTGCCCCAGGTTATTGTGTATCAGCTCGGAGCCAGAGCAGGGAGAAGCCAGAGCCTGTAAATGAACAGTGGATCCAGAGAGAAAGGCAGGACCATAAAGCCAGCATTTTTTACTGGTTTAGACTGTCACAGACCTGCAGCCTCACTGCTCACCTGGAACAGGGGAGGAGGCACATACCTCGCCAGCATGATGTAAAGCGAACTTAAGGTTTGCATTGTGCTTTGAGCTCTTCAGGTGATATTTCTGTAGAGGTATAGTTAATACTGTTTTAGGAACCACTCCAAATCTCTTTTTCTGGTTAAATGCACTGATTTAGCCTTTTGCAGTTTTTTTTTTTAAATAAACAACAACTGCAGTCTTTTATGATAAGTTATCTTTTTTGCAGGGATTTAAATTAGAAACATGATCAACATGGGATACAGACACAGAAAAAACATACATACATTGAAGAAGAAAATAAAATAAATATAAAGCGTTTTTTTCTGTTTAAAAACTTGAATCATTTATGTGCAATAATCTTGTATATTTTCCTGAAGCTGCTCTTGGTCTGATAAATAATATCAGGGATAATTTACCTCACTGTAAAAAAAATTACAAAAAATTGGATAAAATTTAAATGGAAATCTAGATACATAACTCAAAATATAACAGAAGCACTGGTAAGGAAAAGGGAACTATTTAATCTGGCTGCTTCCAATTGAAACAATTCTCTCATGCTTCTTTCACATATCTGTTGACTTTTTATTGCTCTCTTTAATAGATGAATTACAACAAATGTTAACAGAAGCAATAGCAGGTCGTATAATGCCAAGTTATTAAAATTAAAGGGATCTACCTCAGGTACCTAAAGATGACTTTCACAGGACATTAATTTGTCCAATGTGTGCTGCCATATAATGGAAAGCACCCATTTCATGTTAAGTTTTGACTTTTTTAGGCTTCATGTTAGACCCTGAAAATACTTAATGATTCTTTTGTTCTTTCTTTCTTTCTGTAATTCCAATAAAAATTGATGCCAAACCAGCAATCATACAGGCCAAGGGAAAACACACACATTCATCGCTGGAAATACGTTATAGAAGGAAATAGTCTCAACATAAGCCAATGTAAGTAACACAAGCTGTGAGGCGGATAAGCCTGCTGACATGCTCTGCAGACCTTTGCTCTGCTCTGATACGCAGACTGGGGAGCTATCAGGCTGCAGCATACTCCCTCGTGCCCTGAGTGCTCTAGCTTTATTTCCAAGGGAAATGGGGGCGTAGGGTGAGGAAGATATTTCACTCCTGGGTATTTATCATGATATGTGGCCTAGACATGGCCAAAG
The DNA here is from genome assembly GCA_008711295.1 of Anarhynchus alexandrinus. Lineage (NCBI taxonomy): Eukaryota > Metazoa > Chordata > Aves > Charadriiformes > Charadriidae > Anarhynchus > Anarhynchus alexandrinus. The sequence goes on along the minus strand of VUYV01000146.1, from coordinate 19,714 downwards.
TTTGGGACAAGACAACGGAAAAACTCCCCGGAATCCAGCAATACAGGCTCTGCTGAAAATACGTGAGAAGGATGGATACATAAAAGAGTTCCTCTCTTATGGAGTGGTGTTACAGAATGAAAAGTAAAGAATATTCTTCCAAAAGGCCTCGAGGCTTGAAACTATCTCATCTGATGCATAGAGAGGGAAAAACTTTTGTAAGTATACATACTTCAGCATCTGCCCCTGCCCCTCTGCAGCAGCTGCAGGGACGGCGGCAGGCTCAGGTTTTACAACCACAGGGCAAGACGCTACCCTCAGATGGGGCTCTACGCATGACATTTTCCCCACTGCATAGCTGCCAGTAAAGACAAAGATCTGACCCCATGCTCTGATCTTCAAGGTATGGATATTCTACCCTCATGTGTACTAATGAGTGAAAGGAGTTCTTGTTTATGACATTTTGTCTGACTTTGAGCCAGCTGGGGTTCGATGGGGTTGTGCTGACTTATCTTGGCAGATGCCACTGACCAACTCCATCGTGCATGAAGGAGAAGTAGAAATGACTCATTTATGAGCTTCCTGCCTGGCCATAACTGCTGTCTTTACCTGAAAGATCGTAACTCACACTGTAAAATAAAGAAGTTGAGTAAATTCAGTGAAGGATAAAATCAACAAAACTGCTAGGAGATCATGGACATCCTGTGAGCACAAAAGAACAGGTAAGAAAATTATTAATTGGTGGATTATTCATTCATTTCTGACTCTGATGCACATGATTTAAGTTCTGTTATGCTGTTTCTTGCTGTTGTTCACAGACTCTTGTGAGAATTGGACACCTAGTCTTCGGCAACATTCGCAACATCATTATACTTGGAGGGAATATAAAGTATGCTAAGATCAGGATCTGTATTTCTTTTGGAGTTTAGGGTTATGGGAATGAGATACTGTATCAATATAAGCTTTGATTTATTTTCAAAATATCTCATATCAATAGCTTTTTATGTTACTTTGTCACCTATTTGTGAAAAAACATCTGTTTTCAAATCTGAGCAAAACCCATTTTCTTATGACTTCTGATTGAGAAAAACAGCTTAGTAGCTATGGGTAAACTGAGTGCTAATGCATTAAATATGCAAATGTAATGTATGGTTCTGCTGTAGAAAATGGTCTGAGTTTGCCTTTCTGTTGCACTAGCAGTTTGAGTAATACGTTGCCATTGTAGAATGGCAATACGTAGTGGAAATGACATATCTCCAGGGATTTTAAATAATTAATTTCAGCAGGAAGGCCTTTACTATTAATAGAACAAATGCCCTTTTTTTTTTTTTCCTTTAAAGCAAAATCTGCTTGGAAATTCATTACATATACTTTTATGTAATAGATACACCTGATTATTAGAAAAAAAAACAGAGGGCTGCAGTTGCACTGATATTAACTATGGCTTACATGTTTACCTGTGGCTAAAGTCCTGGGTATTTAAAACATGTTTTATTCATGCCAGCTGCTATGGAATTTGTAAATACGGTCTGGCTGTTGTCAAATCATGAACAGTACTTCCCCTTTCCCTACCAGTCAGAGAAATGCTAGTTAAACCAGTCTTCAAATTAATCAGGAGTCTAGACAATCTACAGCACTGTCCAAAGGATACTGTGGCAGTATGTTTGCCCAGAAAATGAAGGAAATAAATAAAGATGGGATGTCTACATAGGTTTTATGCCATAACTACCATCACCATGTCTAATCCTAGGGTAAAGGTTGTCAAAATGTGACTCAATGGCATAGTTTTCAGAGAAGAGTTATAAAATTGTTTTATGGCTCAAAAATGACAGAATTCTGATGGCAAACTAAAACAGTTCAATTTACTTAGCTTTTTACAGACAAGATGAAAAGATGTTTTAATCAGCATCTCTAAGAAAGTGTGAAGGGGAATGACACCTGACACCAAACAATTCTTTCATCTGTCAGGCATAGACAAAAAGATCCCAAAGTTAAATGCTGAAGTCTGCAGAATTCAAACTGTAAATTAGGTGCAAATTCTTTATGGGAATGGCACTTAACCATTGGAAGACGTGGTCAAAGGATATGGTAAATTTTCTATCATTTGAAGCCTTTAAAGCTAGATAAAATGTCTTTCGAGAAAATGTGTTGTACTGCTATCATTACTTTTTGGGTTAGCTGCAGAAAATCATTTGGTGAAATTTTATAGCCTCTGTTAAGCAAGAGCTCCAACAGAGTCATCATATTCTGTTGAGGCTTCAAAATATATGAAACATGATAGTTAGGTATGATTCTACAGCAACAATAATGATAGGAGGTGAAATTATAGCCTCACTGAAGTCTATAAGAAAGTTCCCGCTCCCTTCAATGAGACAAAACTTTAAGCTATAATTATAAAAATATTTGATATATTCATTGCATTTAAACTTGGGATTATATGCAGACTGCTTTGCTCTACTTCACCCATTTTATTTTATTGCTATTATGTTTACCATTTTATTTTGTATTTCAGATTAGTTTTGAATTCACTTCGTATGATTTACATTTTTTAAGCATCTAGGAGTTGGCAAATGTTATCTCTTTTCAAGTAGTGCAGAGATCAAAATGGAAATAACAGAACAGACTTGCAAAAATTCTGTTTTTTCTTGGTTTCATTTGGGTAAGGGTCAAATATTTCACTGATTGTTTTTCACAGAAGATGGATATTTCTACTCCTTACCTCTGGTGAAGCTGGAAAATGGAGATCTATACAAATACATTTTCTGGATTATTCTCAATCTTATGATGAGTTCAGGTTAAGATTTCCATAAAGCCTCATAATTAAGTTCACTTTGAATAGAGTCAGCAATTAGCATTGTGAATGTATGGTAATGTTGTGTATAGCCTCTCTACCACAGTTCCCAAAATTGTTCAAGCCTGAAAGAGAGGACTGTCGGCTACCCTTCCATACGGTCTTCTGAGCAGATGTGCACTGCCTGGGTTTGGGACACTGGAGTCCTGACAAAGTTGCTCAGGTCCAATCCTTTTCAGGAACAAAGAAGGCATTAGAAGCTGCGACTCATAACCCATTCCTAGAAATGGCTTTAAAGCAGGTATGAAGAACTGGAGATCTGTTGAGAATCTACAAGAATATCTTATTATGGAAGCTGAGAGGCCCAGTCCAAGTCTGTTGACTATCAGCTTTATCCCATTGAACTTTAAAGCACATGATATGGGTTTATTTTTTGGGTTTTTTCTTTTTTTTCCTTTGTAACATGCTGATATAGCTTTGGGCAACAGAACAGAAATGTCTCTGATCCAGATTCCACCCTTACTTTACTCTGGGGACACACACGGAAGCAGGAGGTATGAGTCTTGCACTAAGGATGCAACTGTTGCAGCTCTTTGGGGTACAATTTAAAGCCTGCTGGAGTCAATGGAAGGCCTTTCATTGACTTCAATGGGCTTTGGATCAAAACCTCTGCTAGGGAGTTTTTGTCCTTGGCTTTCTTAAAAGAAGATTTCACTGATGTGTGAATAGCATTAATCACCCATGAACACTTGGTAAAGAGTCATCTGGTTTTTATGATATGGAAAATACCCTGCTGAAGCATGAAACCTTTTAATGAAGTCAAACAAAGTAAAACTTGCCCTCCATGACCTAAAGCTCAGCTCTTGAAATGTCATTTACTGGGATAATGCATTCCCCATCTGTCAGTCTGGGCTTTTTCTTGCCACAGGTGAACTGATGCAGCTTTGGAGGTGTGCCACTGTTACTAGTATCTGGTATTTTACTAGAGGCGAGACGTAGGAATTCTTATTAGCAAATGTTAATTTTGCCCACCTCATGGAAACAACAGAAAATAAGCAGATCTTTGTCCCTGAATTTATGTCATTTGGTTTTGCTGGCACCTAAATCAACTGTATATCCTTATCTTATCCTTGAGAAACCACTGGCATCACAAATGGGAGCTTGTTATTTAATGTAGAAGTAATTATTGATTTGTCTGCAGTCAGTGAATGTAGAAAACTGAAATACAAAACCCATTTGATAGAGTCTTTGCTACTACCTTTAGTCTTGATTGTCTTGGTATGTTAGGAATAGGGATGTAATTCTAATGAAAACAATTCACACTAAATACTTGGGTTTGTGCTTTTTTATTACCTTACAGATATACAATATTGTCAATATGTTTATTTGAAAGCTCACCTCAAATTCTGATTGATTGGAGAGTAACTCTGATTTTATGTAAGTAATCAGTGGTCTCCTGTCTGCCAGCATCGGGTGAGGTCTCAGAGAGTTCAATAATGAGTCTTTTACTGTATTTATATATAAGTGAAACTCCAGAGAATTATGCTGTAACTCCGGTTCACATAGTTCGTATGGTAGCAATTTATTGCCTGGCTGCAGATTTTTTAAATCTCTCTGGCACTACAGGGGTATTACAGTAAGTTAGAAAGACAGGTATTCTAAGTATGAACTTGTTGTTAAGATCTCAAAAATACTAACTGAGTGCTCTTGAATTGAAGCTTTGATGAGAAATAAATCCTTCTTGTGACACTTTTATGCCATGTAGAGATGTGGAAGTGTGAGCAACAGCACCTGGCAAGCAAGCTGTCTTCCTTAAAAACAAGCAAACCAGCTGCTCATCAGGTTGGAGAAGGATTTAGCAGGAAATAAAAGTCTACTCAAATGTTCATTGCTCAGATCTGCAAGAGAAAACTCATACTTTATGATTTGTCCTCTGGATACTGAGAAAAATCCTATTTATATCTTCTGTATTTTCAGACACCATGAAGAGTTTATATTTCAAAACAGGACTCATTTTCAAGTGAACAATCAACTTAACAGATCAACTTCTGTACATATCAGTTGTCTCATTTACAGAACATAACCAGATAAGTAACAAAATCAACTTCCTTGTGGAGAATAAACAAAATTTGATAGAAATCTTCTGTTTCAAGATACAGAAGGGGTAGGATTTCTGGATTTGCTTTGTATGGGTCCTTCCTTTCCCTATTCTTGCATGTGCATCAGACAGTTCATCTCCTTTAATAAGCCTCAAATGTATCTCCTTTCTGATTACATAAACCAGCTGGGTTGTAAGCACACTGACTAGATTAAGAAATTTTTACCCCAGCAGAGCAGCACTAACCGAAATGTTTCTGGCTCTTCAAAGCCCTAGACAGGCAGTGGTCTCATAAAACCCTGGGAAAATAACATATTGTTGGGTTCCAAATGTAGGTGAGATGATGCAAGGCTGGGATACTTAACTGTGTACATATTTTCCAATTGGGCAAGGTACCTCACCTGATCCCTTCAGAAAATAATTTATTTAGTTTTACAGGTGCCTAAATCCACCAGCTATGACTCCATAGGAAACATGCTGTACGCCCCCCAAATAGAAGCATTTAACAGCAGAATGGAACCTAACTGGAGGTCTTCTTTAGCTTCCATTTAGCAGTAAGAGAAATAAATCCAAATGCAACAGCATGCAAGAAAGAAGCATATATGAATATATAACCCTCCCAACCTCCAAAAGCCTGAAAAGTGTTTGCATGTATCACCTATATATTTTTTAGATTATCTGGCATTTTGGAAATAATTTTAAGGCAATTCTACTTCAATGCATCCAGTGTTACTCTGAGTACTGAGAGCCTCAGTCAAATGACATTGAAAAAGTTTCCTTTTGATGCCATGAAACAATAGCTGTCAGGGATCTATTTTAATCTTTCAGTAGATAATACTGTGACAGCTACTATCCTTCACCTTTTGGCTTGGTTCCCAAGGAGACTTCCCCTTTTTCTATTTCATTTGTTATTGGTTTTGGTGTGCTTCTTGTGAACTATCAAATCCAGATTAATCTATCCCATCCACCTGACTCTCCTGCCAACAAAACTGTTCTCATACCCTGCTGCAATCTCCATGTTTGCAGATGTGACAACCAGGGAATGAAAACAGAGTGCTGTAATGACCACAGAGGGAAAGCTGCCTGGAAATATTGATTGCTTCTTGCAGTGCTCCCCTCAGTTATTTAAATAGTATTACACTATCTCAAAGGTTTGTAAACTGAGATACAGAGAGATGAAGTTTATGCCTGTGCTGTACCAAAAACTAAATAAGCCAGAGCTATGTGCCTTCAATAATACTCTCTGTCTCAGACTCCTGTCATACAAACATTTAAGCATCTGCTCATCTTTGCAGAACAGCTCTTCTGATTTCACTGGACTGCAGGGTAAATTTATATTTAAAGACATTCTCATTTGCAGACTCAGGACTTATGGCATGATATTTAGTTGTCTGTGCATCAGGCTCTCCTGTCACTTAAGATGCTGTAGGGTATCCCTTCTGGCTTCCAGCTGCTGCTCCAGAATGGTGCTGGTTTATCCTAAGTCCCATGTTATCTATCAGCCCAGATGTCTGCGATGCCCTCAAGCATCTACAGTGACACGTGTATTAGCCCAACTGTCATCACACTGGAATGAGGATTTCAGAACAACATGACTCGATGCAATAGAGGGAGAGAATAGCTTTTGTTAACTCTTAGGAGTGTGATCTGCAAGCAGAACCCCATCTAATGTACTTTTTATTTCCGAAATTGCACTCATATCTTCAGAAAGTTGGAGACCACCAAGACAGAAAATGCTACAAACTACAAGTAATAGAACCAAACAACTTACAACTTACCTGTAGTACTATGTCCCGTCCATTCCGTGTGATGTTAACAGTATGGGGCTGTCCATTTGCCATGTTTCTGTGGTCAACATCAATGTTGTACGGCTCTTTGGTGCCTCCTAGGCTGTACCGAATTTGCAAATTCCCTGGTGAAAGAAATGTGAAAAGCACCCTCAGGTATTTTGATCTTTATTCACCGGCTATTTTCTCCTCTTTATTTTCATATACAACTGTTATCATTTTACACTTAAATTGCTCTCAGAGCTGGTCTCTGCAGTAGGAGAAGAGCTAGTGTGTGAGATTACAAAGCTACTGGGCTGAAAACTGCTTCTAGTGTACAATCCAGAAGTGTGACAATGACCAGCATCTCAAAACCAAAGTGTTTGTAAACATTCCAGTTTGCAAATCAAACAAATCAGAGCTATGTCTTGAATGATATGGACAATTGGTAGAAATTTGAGCACATAAGTAGCACTTTATTGTTGAGATTATTATCCTTGCTGCAGTAAAATTATTTGAAGTTATACAAAGCATGATGTTTTCCAAAGAATAAACCATTGATATGCAATGAATAAAGGCAAAATTACAACAAATTAACACTGACACATAATCTACACAAGGGACTTTCTTGCTCTCACATTTAATTGTTGTTGATGGGTGACCGTCTGGTCTTTTATGGAAATTTAATAATATATGGTGAAATGAAAACCTCAGGTTATATTGTTAGAAAAGTATAGTCAAAAGTGGTTAATTGATATTCATGACATACTGCTGGACAGATTTTTCTTTTCTAAACAAAAGTGAAGTGTCTGCTCTTCATAATAAATTTTAATATTTGATTAAAAGGAAGGATGTTTGAAAAGGGAAATGCAGACCCCGTTATTGATCAAAACCTGAAATATTCTGGCCCAAAAGAGCAGCCTGAGACCTTTATGACTATAGTTTAGGTGTCTGATGTGGGATTTCTCTCATGCACCTTCTTTCTTCCCTGTGAAAGGAAAAAAAATGAGTGGCATGTGGAATACTCATATTCACTTATCCCGTAGAAGAGAATGGTACTAAAATCATCTTAATTATCATTTTCATGGAGCACTAAGGCACTATTTGGAATCAAAGTATATTTAGTTTATATACAGTTTTCATATTGTAACAGACAATGGTCCATATCCAACCTTCAGCCATCACCAAAATGTTTAGGACCGTGTATACTATACATCCATATTTTAGCCACTTCAGTGGGTATCCGGATTTTCAGAAGAACAGTACATTACACTTTCCACTGAATATCACCACTGATGGTGATATTGCCATGAGTTCGGCAATTAAGGTGCCTACATGAGGATACCCACTTGTTCCCTCCATGATGCTAGTCATGGCATGGATCTGACTGTTATAGCAGGTTTGGGGTTTTTTTTCCTCATTTTGTTTTGAGAGGGAGGGTTTTCTAGTGAAACCCCACTGAACTGAACAGTTACATCAGTACAAAACCTAGTATGGCAGAACACAGGTTTAGGTCCCGTGTACTTTGACATGACAGGGGTGAAGAGACTTTCTCATTAGTTCAGACCTTCAGCTAAATGCCAAACTCATGTTATTATCAATGGTGCCTTCAATGGAGAGAGCCCAGAGCAGTTGCTTACCAGATGGCTTGACAAGCACAGCCATGAAGTCCTGGGTATAGGAGCTGATGTACAATAGGACACAAGGGGACTTGGTGGTACTGAAGCTGAAGCTGAGCTCTTCTTTGTTCAAGTTGAGGTCGGGTGCTGTGATCTCAGCATCTGTGGAACTCAAAAGCGTTCGGCTAACTAAATCCTTCATGCTAGTCCCTGGGGAGTGGAAGTTGTAACGAAGCCACATTCCCTCTTCAAAAAATGCTCCAACGTCTTGAACANAAAAAAAAAAGAAAAAGATAAATTAAACACGCTGATGCCTTTTGGATAAAATATGTTACTACTGACTTGATCGGTACTAATCTGTGCATATTTCTACTGCTGCATCATTTAAGCACTTTGCTAATATGTAGATGAAGAGCCTCACTATTTTCCAATGAGAATGAAAAGGCCAATCTCCATTTTACTGGTGGGTACCTGGATTCACAGAGCAAAGGACAGATTTCCTTTGGGTCACAGAGAAGGTCTATGCCTATATCTCATATCAATACTACAGACCAGAGGAACGACACTTTAGATTTATTCTCATTGAAGTCTTGCAGTAGGTAATGCTCACAGCATAGACAGTGGTAAGCAACCACTGTCTAGGAAAAGGAAAAACAGCAATTCTGGCCAGCAAACTTGTGTGTATTTGGAAGGACCTCACAAAGCAATGATGGAAATTCCATCATCAAAGATTTGAAATAGGATTGGTCACAATGCTAGAAAGTTATCCACTGCTAGCACAATCCTGAATAAGAACTGCATAACCCGGATGTCCTTATGGGAGATAACATTAACTAGGGACTCAGTGCAGAACAAGGCTGAACTGTAGCTCCCAGGAGGTGCTACCCAGACAAAGTTTTCAAACCAATCTGAGACAAAACATCATGTTTCAATACTCTTGACAGAAAATAAAACTACTTTTGGCAGTATTAATACTTTCAGTTGAAAAAGCATTGGTATTACTTCTCATAATAATGCAGTCCTGCCTATTTCTTAACATTAAAAACATAAGTCAAGGTTGACATTCTTGCAGTGAAAGCTGACTTTGACAGCCTCCTATGGGAATCACAGCACAGTTGCCTACCATTGGTAGTGTATAACCTACTAAGTCTATCGGGGATGGCTGCACTGGCTTCCTATGGCAGTTGTTCATTTAGTGACATTGTGGTCCTGGATAGGCTTTGCTGTCCGGGACAACATCATTAAAGGAAATTTTAAAATTACATGTGAAATTAACTAAGAAGGTATGTTTATGAACATTTCACAAGGGATTAAAGAATGATGAATAAATATTATGAGCATAGTGTATGAGTACTGTATTTAAAGAATGCTTAAAGAGGTGACCAGTCTTTAAGAAAAATCTTTCATCATTTACCAACAACCTACATGATGCAAAGTTGCTACTGATTGGTACAAAATTGCCCATCTAAACTTCTGAATAATCAATACAGTATCCTTATTTTAAAATAAATTTATTTTTATTCCCTTTTAGCATTTGGAGTCTTCACACAATTCTAAGCAAAGGCTTTATCTCAAAACATATGAAGGAAGATGTCCATTTTACAAGCTGTGCAGCAACACAGGGCAAGTCAGGAAAGAGCCTGCAGACTTTTTTTCAGAGTAGCTGAGCAGAGATAAGATAAGATGACAGGTAAAATTATAATAGACTTTATTAATGCTCCTTTCCAGAATTTTGCTAAATCTAGTGCTGGAAAAACTTTATGTTTTCCTGTTACCGTGTAAAAATTCTCTGAAACTCAAAATATCATAGTCACTGTCACCATGCGGCCATATAAAACATGGAGTCAAGTTGTGGTCCCAAGGTGCTATAAATAATTCGATCATTCTGAAAGATTTATAACTGCTGTTTTACAGGAGAAGCCTTAAATCACCCTGAAACAGTTATGGGAGAGGCAATTGAATTTAACAACTATATTTTGCAATAGACTCAACTTAAGTACTCCTGTATTAAAAGTGAAGGGCTCTATCCTGAAAACAGTTCCCAAAACTGTGATGCTTCCTGTTGTTAGCAGCGGTGTTGAAAGTAAGCATCGGCACTTACGAATCTAAAGCAGTATACACTGTAGCTCTAAGTATTTGAAAGACTGGCTTAAAAATATCCCCGTGGCCGCTCACATTTTCTTCTCCAGCCTCTGCTTCTAGCTCATGCAAGCCGCTCCTCGGGCAGATGCTGCACCAATTACACTGCTGCGGTGCTGGCAGAGCTGCTCGCCTCGCCGGAGCCGGCGTGCCGGGTCCCGGGGCGCAGGCAGCCCTGCCGTTTGACACTGCCACTCAGCTGGCGGGGACCGCAGCCCCAGCGGAGGGAGGCTCCGCGCACGCACACAGCATACTGATGCAAAATTATGTTCGCCTCCAGCCTGCTTACTGCTTGTCATGCCTTTTATTTTAGGAGCGATCTTCGGCATTGCCCAGCGCTATGCTTGGCCAGGGCTTCACGCACTGGGAATACTGGGACCTCCAGTCCTGACCTCAGCGCTGCTCTGGGGCTGAACTGGAAAGTGTGCAACGCATTTTCCACAGCTGTAGAAGTTATGAATTGCTACTTTAAATGTTCATTACTACAAAGAAAGCTTTAAGTAAATGGTGCTCTCTGAAATGGTAAGACTATTTTTTCCCAAAAGGATTTCTCGCCAAAGCTAAGAATGCTCTGTACATTTAACTTGATTTGCGCTGAGAAAATAATTTTCAGTACATCTGTATTATTACAGGCATACAAGCTATTGTAATGAGCCTTGAAATTCTCCTCACATGCACACCACCTCTCTTAAGAGGAAGGATAAGAGGAAGGTTCACTTTGGCTGTGTGAGTGCATTAGGCCCTCAACAGGAAGATATTGAATCCCCTCAAGTTCCAGCTCAGCAAAGAGGTTGATGCACATGATTATGCTCTTTACTGAATGAAGCTGAAGTCCCTGCAGCAGGGCTGCAAAGTGCTCAGCAGCTCACAGGAGCACGCTGTTTAAATTATCAGGAAACATTAGAAAAAGCTAAAGGATAATTTTCTCTATACTGAACGCAGGTATAAGATGACTTGGAAACGCTGAGGGCTGATCAATGAAAAAAATATCTACTTGGAGGTCACAAGTGTATCATCTTCCCAATGATCTGATAGAAGGAGTATTAAAGTCCTTCATTCAGAAAACCATTCAGAAAACCAGGACATTGCCTGAATAAAATGGGTAAAATGCAGCACGAACCCTGCTGCTGAAATGTGGATGGTGTTTCCATGAACCACCCTCTGCTTTCTTTTGTAATATTTCAAATGCTACCTGAAAAGATGAGTCTTGGGGGATCAGGCAAAAGGCATAGTGAAGGGTTCCTCTGCAAACTGCCCCTTTGAGACAGAAGCCTTGGGGAAATGAATGTGGTGGTAACAGATCAGTTTTCTTTGGAAAGCAGTACCTATTTCCACACCAATATGCAGTGCAGTCTTCCTCTGTTGACATACTTTGCAAATACATGCAGTTTGGGCTTGCTTTGTAGAGGAACCCAGAACAGGATTTGTGGATCATTAGCAATTATTTTATCAAGCAAGGTGTGTACCCCTAGTGTGAACTGAACATATTTCACAAAACTACCTGGCTTCAATTTGAAACGGGGAGAAGCAAAAGCTGATCTAAAATTTCCACACAAAATTCACGTGTACCCAAAACTGACAAACTTATTTTGAAGGTTACAGTTCTTCGGTCATCTGCCCAGTCTCCCTCTCCCCACTCAGCTACTTTTATTTTTGTACACTCTCATTGTGTCTGGGATCAGGAGTATTGAAAGACTAGAGGAAAAAGCCAAATAACTACAAAAAAAACCCCAAAACATTTCTCTTACAAAAATTTCACAATCTCATGACATTTTGGGCCAGTGTTGTGGGCCTAAGAAAATATAACTAGGAACCTGATTCTCCTTTGCTGCTGGTTTAACATCAGTAAAAGGTCAGTGTCAGTTCTTCTCAGGTAGTTATAAAGAGCCATACACTCAGTCACACCCAGAACGTGTCTTCTTTCCCCGTTACTTTTTCCTCACTGTGAAGAGCATTGCCAGTGTGGCACAGGTGTGCCTGAACACAACTTCAGCAAGGTTTTCTATCTGGAGGCATATATAAAAGATACAGAACTGAGCAGGCTTTATGCCAATTGAATTGGCTCTGTGCTGACAGTCAAGATATGAACGTTAATAGGGATTGTCATGAATCAAGTGCAAGCTATTACTCCTAATAAATAAAGAAGCAACAGATCTGTGGAACTACCAAAAAAAAACCCCACCCCCCAGAAAAAAAAATGAATTTCAACACAGGAGCTTTTCAAGAGTGGCACCGTAAGAGGTGGAATCTACCTTCTGCAGCAGGACAGCTATCACTGGCTCACAACTGCCATCTCACAGTTTTCCAAGTAAACTCAAGACCTGGCTTGTGTCACCTTTTACCTGGGGACCAAGGAGAAAGTAATGCTGGTTACTTCTCTGGTATTACTGTATTCGGCTTTTTTGAGGCTGGGTCTTCAAAGCAATCTTATAAATGGGCAGGAACAGGGCAAAATCCCTGCCTTACAGAAGCTGGTGACAAAATCCTGACAGCTGAGAAGCCTGGCCAGGACACATGAAAACTGCAGCAGAGAAAGATTATCTGCTCTTTGTTTCACAAAACTGACTGAAATGCTTTCTTAACAGCTGTAAGCACTTCCCAGCTGGAGGCCCTAAATGCCTCCTTGGCCCTGTCAGATTTGGTAAATGAAAAATATTAGGCTGTGATGCTGTTGCCAGTGCTCAATGCTATGTCTTTCCTGTATGGATTTACGGATCTAAAAAGCAGCGTTTTCAAAATACTAAGCAAGGACAGTCACTGGAGGCGTTCTGACACTCGGTGCATGTACAAAGACTTTTAGGGCAATTTAGACAGCTGAACAAAACCTCTTTCTTGATGTGTAATCTTATTTCCTTTTTTATTTCTCATATAGTTATGAATATTGAATATAGATTAACTAGACCTTGCTTGTCTCTCTTGTGGCTAGAAATGTGGTAGAGAGCACCAGAAATTGCAGCTACTTCCAGGCTGAGGTCATGAAGATTAAGACTGTTTGCTGAGATACATTCTGGCCATAGGGCATCAGTAAAGGGTCAGAACCTCACAGCTGTTGATCTGGGAGAGAATTTACTTTGAGTGCTCTGAAGATGGTAATGCTTATCATTTATCTGGTTAGCTCACTCAGCGTTTTATTCTACCTTCAGGCTCACAGTATTTAGTTTGTGAAACCAAGAAGCGGGGATTTTTGTCCTATATCCTCAAGTCTCATATTCTGGCTACCATTACTGTAATAATTTGTGATGCATGTTTGAATTTTTTACACGTGGAGTAGAATATCAAAATACAGCAATTGCTTGTTGGCATTAATAGAATACAAACCCACTAAGAGTTTGCTTCTTCTTTATGAATATATCAGTACTCCCTACAAAAAAAGCTTTCTTGAACACATGACCATCAGAATTGGGGGACATGTAAATAATGTCCACTTGTGAAACTATGAGGCCTCATCATAAATCAAGGCAAAGTTTCTTACTACCTTCAGTAGAACAGGATGAGTGGCCACAGAAGATTGGGTTAAGCCACCTGATTCATTACACCTTCAAGCCTCCTTAGTCAATGCTGACAGGTAGATTCTGCCAGGGAGCAGTTTGGTGTACCTAAGCAAGGCTGAGCTCTGAACCTTCTTTTGCAATAGCCCTGTAAAGACAGTGTCTTTTAATCTACCCTGCTATACCTGGACAGAAGTGCACACGCCAAGGAAAGACTAAAAATATCAGGAAAATCACAGCTGCCATTCATTCTGCACTGATGTGAAGTTACTATAGATCTTTCTACAGCTACAGCTGTTCGAACTGATGCCTAGAACAGCAGGCTCAGAATAAGGGAATGGCAACCTGCGCTACTTATTCTCTGCTGAATCTAATCCCATTCTAATGGAAATATCCATAATGGTCAAAAAACACCCATCAAATAAAACAGGACGGATGAAGAAAAATGTAATATCAAATATACAACAGACCGGGCTTTATGATTTCTTTCCGGGGAGTCTTTGGAGGTCCTCTCTAGGTAACCTCAGAGAAAAAACTTGCAGCGTTGCAAGAGCCATTTGAGAAATATTAGAGACTGCCATTTGATGATTGCACAGTATTCAGAGTGACAACTTTGATAGGTGAGATCTGGCTTCAATTCCTTCCTGTACCACAGATATCACTCTTAAGTGAGCAGTTCCCTGCTTCCTTCATTATCTTGTTCGCTTTCTGCATTACCATAATAAAAACATTTCCTCACATCACAGAGCTATTGTAAGGATAAATACCTTATCAGCTTGTGAGGTGCCAATACTACTCCAATAGCATGCAGGTGTATAAATATTGCAGATGGGTGTCTGATGCGAGAACCTCAAATCTCTCAGTTGCCTTTGCACAGGCACACAGCGGCCGGCAATATTGCTGAAGCTGCTATACTCAACTTTAATAAAACATCTGCATTCAGTGAGCAATGACACCAGAGCAAGCCTATTATAGTTAGCTGACAAAGAAATTGAAAGTTTATCACATTTTCTGAGCCAGGACTTAGTATTTTTTAACTTATTACACTGATTTATTTGCTTTCTGTGTACAGAATGAGAAATCTCTGCATTTTATATGTAGTTTATTATGGATGGGGAGTGGGCTGGCAAGTTCAGTTTATAATCTGGTTGATATCTCTTTGAGATATGTAAGTAGCATGGGGAAGGTGTGTTATGCTTTCAAAAGAAAAAAAAAATGGTTTTTTTTCCAATAAAAGAATTCTTGTGACTTAAGTGAAATGCAATTTTTAAAGCACTAGAGCACTACTGTGCATGTTTAATAAGGCAGTATTGACAGGACAGTGGAATGGAATAGCTTTACATAGTGTATATTTTTTTGTGAGTATATATATTTACTCAATAGAGGCTAAGACCCAAGTCCTTGTAGATACTGATCTACAAGTAGAAAAACCTGACTGCAACATTCAGACTTACCAGAATGGAGCCTACCATTCCCAACCCAAGGAAAATTTCTGATATACCTTTTGTCCAACAGCTCATGATCATCTTGTATATATAAGAAGTTTTTTGGGGGTGGGATGGAATGTTGTCTCCATTTTCCAGGTTCTTGGATTATGAACAATGGAAACTAAGATGCTATTTACCCTAAAGCACTTGAAAAATCTCCTCCCTGTTACTTACAGCAAAGAAATGAAATGTATTTTCACCCAGAAAAATAAAGGTAATTGAATGGGCATAACCAGGGAAGAATTTGGTGATGGTCACGTGTCAGCCTAAGAGTCTGTGGAAGGGTGCAGAGCTGCTTCACGCGTGTGCTGTAGCACCAGATCTAGTATGTCTTTTGCATCCACTCAGCCTAGTAAATAGCTGATTTTTCTCTTTGAGGCAAAGAAGGGAGCAAGAAAGGAAGGAAATCTGACCATAACAACACTACTGTAAGGGCTTTCAAGGTTCCTGCAAATATAAAAACAAACATGAAGGAGTTCAGGCATTGGCATAAAGATTGCAATAATTCACAATAATGTGAATCTGAGCTTTAGTTGAAAGAAAGCAAAAAGCATATACACTGTGCTCATTGTCTCGGTGTTTGTTGATGCAAATTGAGTAACTGGGAAGCTTTTTTACCCTTCCAACACACCTGAAGGCACATGAGTCACAGAACCAGCTATTTAATTTTTTTTTTGGTCCCACTGTCTCGGTGGTGGGAAATTTCTTCTCCTACAGTTGATCCACAGCACTTCAATACCCAAAGGAGGAATGCTTTCTCCTTGGGGGATCCCCCACATCACAGTGCTGCCACACGCTCTGCATTGCCATTTCAGCACCTGACCTTCGCTCTTTTTGTTTAAAGGAAGGAAAGAGTTTGTTTTTTAAAGGAATAAAAATTTATTGTTTTCTCAGAAATGCTTTTATGATGACAGAACAGCTGTGGAAGAGAAAAAAAAAGAGAATTTATGCTAAAGTAAAGGACAGGGAAAGGTCAGAAAGCAATCTGTAGGACCGCAGAAACACTGCAGCTATTCCTCAGAACAATTTCTCTGAGCAGTGAAAGGAGAAGTGAAGCTAATTGCATATGCCCCAAATGCAAAACAAAAATAAAGTTAAAATAGATGTCAGGCTGCATTTTTGCACTTTTTTGTCTTTGTAAAAAAATAGCGTAATTTCCAGGCCACTATCATATCAATCACATTGTGATCCACTGCTAATAAGGCTGGAGACAATGCAATTTCTTGTCAGTCATCAATCACTGGCTCTAAGGATGGATTTCATCAGCAAAAGAATCCACAATATGCAAGGTCTGTTTTTATTGTGAGATGTGTTTATTACTTATGAATCATTGTATGGTGTTTTCCTTATAGTAATGATGGTTTTTTCTTTTATTTTTTCTTATCACTTCTTGTGCTAGCAGTTTCAGTATGTAACCAACCCTAAAAAGTTTACCGTGGGGAAGTGACTTGAATATAAAAAAGAAATTTTTGGATAAGAAAAGCTTCCTGTGCAAATTAAAGTCAACGGGGAGACAAGACTGTGGTATATTGAAAGGTATTACGTTATGCCACCCCTCACTCCTGCTGAGTAGCACATTTTTCTGGTAATATCTCACATGGGTTGGAATGTGATGACTTGAAAAGTGAGACACTATTGATTATCAAATCAACAGTGCTGCTTGGCCTGGAAGATTTACTCAGAGAAGTAAAATAACGAAACATAGTCCTAGTTTATCGTGCAAAGCACTAACCTTGTTATTTCTTGGCAGCTGATATGAATTCCTAGTGAAGGTAACAAAGGAAAATATTCTTGCTTGCCTCATATTAGACTCATGCAATATCACAGCATCCAGCTGCATACTGTGGTGCAAGTTAGAAAACCACAAGTGACAGAGCACAGTATTAAACTGTGTCCTTGCTATAAAGAATGGAATTTGTTGAAAACAGAGAATATAGTCTCTAAAAACATGTTCACAGACATTTCAGTGCTTTTAGAGAGGGGAAAGTGTCAAAGGGTTAATGAAAAATGAGTTGAAATACCAGTCCATAACCCAGCATCAGGTAAAGACGACTGCCTCTTTCTGTTATAAACTTGGTTCCCTCTAAGTGTGGCTGGAAAGGAGCAGGGTATGGATATTTGCAAAGTAACCCTCAAAGTCTGACTTGGAAAAAACAGAAAAGTTAAGAAGGAGTTGGAAACCAGAATGTCAAAGGACAGGAGCTTTCCCCTACTGCCAAGACAACTTGGTTAAGGAAATCTGGTGACTGGTGACTCAACCCACCTGCAGGATTCCTGATACAGTGGGTAACATAAAAGCAAAAGAGCAGTTTATGAGGCTAGAGGTTTCTTTAGGATCACAGATAAAGATGAGAAAAGCCTTCACATTTTTTAGTTAAAACTGCTGGATTAGTACCTTTTGAGAAAGCTTTTAAAATTATTAGAAAAAGCAACAGATTGGGTGATTTTGTTTACCAATAAAAGCACAGTGAAAGTAAGCTGCTGAGAGATATTAGCACCTCAGGTAAATGTGATGAAACCGTTAGAGGTGTTGAGAAGACTATTTCAAGAATATAATGAGAATATCCTTTGAAATGTAAGGGAAACAAATGAATGGCTGCAAAACCTGTGAACTGTGCAAACATTTGGAAAATTATATTCCTATTACAACTTCGTCACAATAATTTCTGGTCAAAACAAGAAAAAAATGTGGAAATAAATTAGCAACTTTATTCTTTTCTTTTTTTTTTTTTGTATGTAAGATTCTCTTTTCCTCACTCCTTGTCTGTCTTCCTTATGCAGGCATGTGTGCCCATAGTAAATTGGTCTCGTACAATCAGTGATTTTGAAAATTCAGAACGTACTTTAGGTATTTCCAAAGGACTGACATAGATGTGGATGTTCTATACCTTCTCTTACCGTAGTAAAGTTCAATCTCTAACCCAGTTTGAGCTACTAAAAGACTTGATCTTGTTATGGATGGATAAAATGCTTCATCCAAATGCTGGCCTCCCAGTTTATAAGATATTCAACATCTATGTATCTCCAAATATGTTTCTGAAGGAGACTATGTAGCTTTTGTTAAAATCTGTGTTTTTTCTAGAGAAGAAACCATGACATCGTGCTAGTAGGAATTTATTGTTCGAGAGCTCAAGACTATGGAATACAGTCTGCCAGACCTGCTATGACTACAGACATTCCTGATGCATTTTGTTGTTGTGTTATTTGATTTAAATAGGTAACATATATTAGTACTAATGAGACATGTGGTTTTAAACTATCACATTTAAATCCTGGGTGTATAATTTGACTTGTTTGTAAGAAGTATTAAATAGGATTTACTTGTTTAATTAATAAAAGCTGAAGCATTGGTTCTATTGTGTTTTTTCTCAGGCAGTTCTCCCATACTCCATCTCCTGTACTGAAGCATTTACCTTTAATGCAAAATGGTCCATCATAGGCAGTTTTGGAGCAGTCACAGGAGTAGCCGTTGTATTTCTCGACACATTTACCGCCGTTTGCGCAGTACATCCCATAGCTCGTGCAATGGCCAGAGCAGCCAGGCTTCACCCCTGGCGTGACTTTCGCTCTCTCTTCCAGGTCCAGCGTAACCCCGTTCATCCTTAATGAACGAATGCAACCTAGGAAGCCTCGCTGGCCTCCTGCAGCACCTGAGAGGGAATGTAAAACTGTAAGACAACACTGAACAGACTTTATTGTTGTTGCTTTACATGAAATATCTTGCTAAGCTTGTGACAACAGCTGGAAATAAGTAACTTCTTCGTAAAGGCTAGGAATTGCCTTGTCCTAATGACAATGGAATCAATGAAACCCAACCTTTTGATACCATACTGTAAGTAAGCATAAATAGTAGGTGTGTTTGCTTTACACTGATTAGATATTAGAGATTCTAGCCCTCCACTGTAAGACTTCATTTTATTTTAACTTCAAGATTTTTAGATATAGCAGTGGAAGAAACAGACTTGGCTCAATTGCTAAGGTATAGCCTTACTCTCCATATGATTAGTGATGATGGATGCTAATAATAATGTCACAATATGTTAGGCAGTGTCACATTTTTCAAAGCCATGATGGGGAAAGAAAGAATAGATTTTAATCCCCAGTCTCAGTTGCAGTAGGAAATATAGGTGTTAATTTCCAAGCAACACTAGGTATATTGTTTAGTTGCCCGAGTGTAGGGTGAAGGATATAACACTAAATAGCTACATTTGACAATCTGGGTTGAGATGGCTTTTCTTTGCAGTCAATAAGAACTGTTCCTTTCCCCCCCCCTAGTAAACACTTGCTGAAAAATGTGATTTCAGTTAGGAAAGTCTTATCTGAGGCTGTATTAGAAACAAAAAAAAA